>JACBAH010006738.1:0-14153 GCA_014282315.1 Neospermospora avenae | reverse complement strand
GGCTCAGGCTCAGGCTCAGGCTCAGGCTCAGGCTCAGGCTCAGGCTCAGGCTCAGGCTCCACCTTCTAGAAGACCACGGGATGAGATTGAGGTTGGCGAAGTTCTGTGGGGATGTATCAACTTACTGCAGAACGGAAACACTGGAATGCGCTCAGCGATGGAACAGATTTGGATTGGAGATGACTGACTGTGTTTTGAAGTAGTGGCGCGAGTAGTGGCTGCAAAAAGGAAGGGCTATTCTTTCGAGTCTAGAAGCTGTCCTTTGCTAGAGTGAAACCGAAGGTCAGCTTACGAAGTAGTTTCTTTGTTCAGCCCAATCAATTTGACCTTCGTGAGCTGCTACTATGGTGTGCTACAAAGCCTAAGGTACTGGTGGTGACAAATGAACTGTCAAGTCTAGGTAGGTACAGTAACGTAACTTTATTATCAGACTCGCTTTCATGCTTTGCGAAATCTTTGGAGTTTCGTCATGATTGTTTGGGCCCCACAAGGAATATCCTATGCCAAGCAACCTGCATCAGCAACCACAGGTAGAAGAAGTAAATTAATTTGAGAGACGTTGAAATGAAGGCACTTTGAAGGCTGTAACACAGTTTGATTCACGGATTTACAACGGCACGCACAGGCTTCCTGGGAGTAATTTAACAAAAATGTCAGATTTTGCTCAATTATGATGTCTGCTATATAATTGTCTGGTTCACCCGTATGCGAATAGAGTCATGTGCCACAATCCTGCTAGAGTCCGGTATGCAAGTTGACTACCGCCATTTCAATCTCACAAATGTCATTGACAATTTCTGATATCAAGTTCCCAATGCTCGCATATCCCTACTGAGCCTTCAACCTATCCACGTCATCTAAACTCATTTGTCAGTACCAATGCAATGCTGAGGCGGCAGCCACTTGGCCGGAGCCAAAAGCACAAATCAAAATCTCAATAAGCCCTCAGAAAGTATGTAACCCGATCTTCATGCACCATTGCCTCATAGATTATGGAGGAAGAGGTGTTTGGTAATGAAAGGGTCTGTAAAATGATCTTGGCACGAAGATAAATCCTTGAGCTGATGAACATTGAAATGGTTCGTAAAGCTCTACACACAAATGCCTGTCGTTTGTTTGTCGTCACTCTCACTAGCACTTCATCGGAAGAGAGATATGGGCTTCATAAAGAAAAGGCGACTGTCGAAGAGATTCGTGGATTTGTATGGTGTTGCTCAAGTTGATTCGT
Organism: Neospermospora avenae; assembly: GCA_014282315.1. Lineage (NCBI taxonomy): Eukaryota > Fungi > Ascomycota > Leotiomycetes > Helotiales > Ploettnerulaceae > Neospermospora > Neospermospora avenae. The sequence goes on along the minus strand of JACBAH010006738.1, from coordinate 12,925 downwards.
GAGTCTGATCTACCGTCCTGAGCACCTTGTTGCTCATGTCGATTCGCCCCGAAGCACAATGCGACCCTGCCAATGCAATTCCACAACCAAATCCCGTAAAGAAAGAACCTTCGTTATGCAATTCATGCCGTCTCCCGCTTGCCATCCTTCAACTCCTTCTGCGGGATCTGTAAGTATTGATTGACGTCGCGCGCAGATGTGCCAACGTACCAAAGCCTTCATTGTGCCGTGTAGAGCATGTCTGTGGTTTCTGCGGAACTTGGGATCGGTCCCCTTCAATGACGGGTATCTCGAGGTCTTTGGCTTCTTGATACCGTTGCGATGGGCCTTCTTAGACTGTGGAATTGGTTAGAAACGAAGGCGGGGTCGAGGATTCGAATGAAAACGTGCCTGATTATGTTGGGACGAATTCTTGGACTCTGTACAGACAGTCAGTAGATGCTTTAATCGTGCTGCGTGATTCCCTGATCGCTGCTCTTCGACCTTGTCCAATAAGCTCCCAAAATCCTCCGCGTACAAAGCTGAGAGTCCTTCTTGAGTGCAGGCCGACGCAAATCCCCCAGAAATGATTCAAGAAAGCGGGAATACTTACTCGCCATTGTGACGGTTCTCAAGGAGTTGACTTGAGGTTTGGTTGCGTGTCGTGGAGTTGAATGTCAAATGACGGGTTGAGTGATTTGCGATAGAATGTGGGATTAAGCGAGCTGATGAGTGACGGTCACGTGGTAGCCCGAGGTTTGCCCGGATTCTTTCTTGGCTTGGGCTCTGGTTTTGGATTTTTGGCTTCGCGCTTTTTGTATATTCGTATAGGAAGTGAGAGTGGTGGTAGCCCTCGCGAGTCTATCGGGCATTTTCGCTTCTTGCTTAAAGGATTCGAAATTATGTCGTTGGAAATGGTAACTGGGTTACTCCCACGGAAAACCCACGATGATATCCCAGTCACCTGTTGAAGCTTGTCAGAACTACCCATGAAGTCTCAAGGGCGTCTACGCAGCCCGATCCGAACAACACTTACCTGATTTGCTGCAAGCTGTTCTAACTCTCGTTCAGATAACAGGTGGTTGTTACAATCGCGCGAGATCTTTCAGCTGGCTTGTTTGTACGCATATGACATACATACGTTCCTGGTCGTCTTGTCGTCTGCAAGCCTCGTACTACTCGAGAATTCGCAGCCTTACCCTATCTCAGCTATACGACTGTAAGTCCACGCGGCACCTTTTTCATTTTTCTTTCGTATCTTGCACACTATGGATCCGTCGAAGAGATTCTAGTTGGTTACACTAGCAGTATGTATTGTTGGTGCAAAGTCCTGGATATTGTTCCTGTCTTTCGATGAACACGGGCAACGTTATAGAATAGGTTCAGGACTTCCGACAAGTTTCCGAATCGTTTCCTAGGATAGCCTCGTGATAATCGTTCGCGATTTTCGATAAGTGATCAACCAAAGTAGTAGAACGGTTCCTGGCTTCCAATATGCACACAAGAAAGATTCTGGCAAGAAATCGTGGCTTTGCATCAGATAAACAAGAGAAGCCATGAGAGAATAGTCACAAGTACTGTAAATGGTTCATGTCCTAGAGCAATTTCGGGACTTTCAGTAAGTATTCAGGCAATGTCCCGAAGGAGGTTCATAACGTTGAAATACTGTTCATTCAAGAGTTCTATTAAAGTACTGGGACTTGAAGTATACAAACTCGCCACGTTTTGGAGACAGAAAGTATCACCAAAAGCTCGTCGGTTTCTATCTGGATGATTGCGTCAGATATCAAAATACCATAACAGATCGGCCATATTCTCGCTCTCAAGTTAGGTCAAAAAGCAAAAGAACTTATACCATAATTAAGGTAATGGTCACTCATGCAAGGTTCCAAGAGGCATACATACGCACTTCATTCTTCATTCATAACTACCTATATACAGAACTCCGTACCAGCTTTCCAAACCGAACCAGTTGGCAACCAAAGCCCTAGAAGACCATTCAGAACATCTCTACTTCGTGACCAGAGGAAGAGCCACCTTTGCCTTCTCTGATGCCATCTCTGCAAGCTTCTTGAGCTTCTCATCCCGGATCTTACGCATGTAGCGGAAGAGAACAATGAAGAGTAATTCCATTCTGGTCATCGTCAGTAAAGTTTCTTACACAACATAGATGATCACTTACCGCTCCTTGGTCATCATTAAAAGTCCTTGTACTATCAAGCCTTTTGTGATCTGAGGGGCAATACCCTTGAAGAGGCCCAATGGGCCTTCGTTCTTGATTATGAATTGCATCACCTCAATAAAGCTCTTGAAAGGCTTTCCTTGTCTAGACGGTGGCGGCTTTGACTGAAGTCCAACCTTTGCAACAATCAAAGGTTGTGTTGCAATAGTCGCAAGAGTTTTGGACATCGCTCCGAGTACTAAGTCGATCAGTAACGAGTTCCAGAACAAAATGTAATCGGGGAAACTTACAAAATGCCTCCCCAGGTCTCAAATTGAGCTTCCCAGGATACATAACTTCCCTCAATCTCTGGTAAGCACCATATGTGATAGCAGGATTAACAACCAAAACCAAACTGGCCTTCAACCCTCTCCAAAGCCCAGTCCAACCATCCTCACTATGTATAACATCCTTCGCCGTATCAATCATTCCCTTCCTCTCGCCTTTACTCTGCGTCTGTTGACGAGTAGTCACCACCGCCACCGGGATCGTGAACACCTGCGCAACAGCACCTGCGGCCGCACCAAGGGATAATTCGACTAATGTGCTGGGAGGGGTAGGTACTCTCTGCTGCGCGAGGTATAGAGTCCGGACGACCGAATACCAGTAGAAGTATGCGAAGTTTGTAGAGGCAACACCGATAAGAGCACCATTGATTCCGTTGTAAAGACCGAGTAAGCCGTCGGCTTCGACAATTTTCGATATCGCATCCCAGGTCGAGGTGTAGTGGACTTCATCGCTGGCGCTTGCTAAGTCCGTAGGTTTCCTTTTCTCTTGAACTTGGAGACGAGTCTTGACACTGTGTTGGAAGGTACCATTAGCTTCTGTATCTTTTTGAATGGTATGTGTGGAATTGCACGGCAGATCCGGTCAAGAGTTGGTGTATAACTCACATGTCTAAAGGATATACCATAGCATTGGCAATGACAGCTCCTGTTGCACCAGCAACTGCCAAGCCCCAGGGAGGAATCATGGCCTCTTCCGACTGTCCAGCCATTGTGAAGTGTGGGAAGAGGAGATCCTTAAAGCTTGGTGAGATTCAAGTTTGCTGGAGCTCGTAATGTTTAAGCCGTGAAAACGCCTCGCAGAATGAGGGGGAGTTTATTCGGCTAGGAAGTCAGTTTCATAAGGATATTTACTGCCAGGATATAGAATGATCGAATAAGTTATTTTATCCTGTATCAATCAACAGCGTGTTCAGAGAAGGGAAATATTATAGAAGTTGTAGAAGCCGGAAGCATCACGGTCGGATGCCGAAGGCTATCAACCTCGGCTGTGACGAGTATCGGAGTGGATTTTAAGCACCAAGGAGCTTGTGTGAGAGCTACAACCACCCGGTGAACAGTGTTTGTCGACTTGACAAGAAGACTCCGATTACAATTGTTGACTGATAACGAATGGCGGGGTCAAGAAAACGGATAGATCCTTAAATCCCTAATATTTCGCATGTTTGTTTTCAGTCGTCATCAGCAGTATATTCATTCGGCTTAGAAATACTTCGTAGCTTGAGTCATGTCATGTTCTTCCCCAGCTATTAAGCAGCACTTGTGACCTTGCATGTGCGGATCTTGCGTTCCAGATTGTCGTTCACGGCGCCATAGCCACAAGGCTTCGATGTTTCATCCTTGAAGCTCTCAGCCTTGCATTATCTTGGATATGGCGATTGTGTATAACACAGCTCCCCACCATATGATTTCTGATTTCCCTGATGAGAGTACGCATGTAACGGAACTACAGGAAGTGGGATGGCAGGAAAGCCACAAGACACTAGAAATGGAGGCTAAAGCCAAGGTACATCTTCCACTTCCGAATGATATCAGACTGCTTACCATTGATAGGTAGCTGAAGCCAGCATAGACACATCACTTACTCAAGACGAGGCCTTGAAAGCTGCGATCACTGCTGCCGAGCTTTACATGAAAGCAACTAGCCTTACGAGCAATGATCAAGCCAAAGCTAGACTTCGTGGAAAGTGTAAAGAATTACTTTCTAGAGCTGAGCAGATCAAGAAAGCAGAAGGATGGACTCCTGCAAAGAAAGACGTGTCTCTGAAGGTCCCTGTCTCTGAAAGAGCTATTACGAGGCGAGAAGAGGTCATCTTGCTTGAGGGTTCAAAACTTCATGGCTTCATCTTTCCGCCCTGGTCAGCTGAGCCTGCCGATGCATTATTTGAGGAGGACTTCAACGGATCTCCATACTACACGTGAGTGAGCAACATTTAGACTGCATTCAATATTGACAGAAGTAGCGAGCCAGGAGATCTCAAATTGTCTGCATCCCAAATAGACAATTTTGATGGATGGAAACGACCCAGGGAGCTTTTTTCGGAAACCGCCAAATTAATGACTGCAACGTCTGATGTTGATCTTGTGCAAGATATCACAACCGATTGTTCAGTAGTCGCCAGTCTTTGTGCAGGCACTGCGAGAGCACTGAAGGGCCATGGCAAAGTACAATATCTAGAATCTCGTATAGCCTTGCGCTGACCAGCTCCACAGCTTCTGGCCTCAATCATTTATCCATACGATAATATTAGCATGCAGCCTCGCGTTTCAAGAAATGGAAAATACATATTTCGATTACACTTTAATGGCTGTTACAGAAAAGTCGTCATTGATGATCGCTTACCAGCCTCAAATACTACACGAAGCCTGCATGTCATCGACCGAAACAATCCTCAGCTCCTTTGGCCTGCTCTGATTGAGAAGGCCTATCTGAAGGTCAGAGGAGGATATGACTTTCCAGGCTCCAATTCTGGAACGGACCTTTGGGTCCTCACTGGATGGATACCAGAACAGGTATTTCTTCAAAGGTTTGTCATCTGGTAGGTTCTCGGAGTTCTTGCTAACGCTCATCTAGCGATGATGTTCAACCTGAACAGCTCTGGGGTCGTATTCATAAATCATTCGGCTTCGGAGATATCATGGTCACTCTTGGTACCGGCAAGCTCTCGCGGAAAGAAGAGAAGGCGCTTGGTCTAGCCGGTGAACATGACTATGCTATTCTCGACATGAAGCAAGTGGGCTCTCAGCGTCTGATGTTGGTCAAGAATCCATGGTGCGATGGTATGGTCTGGAAAGGGTCTCATCTCAGTCCTAAGAAGAATTCCGATGAAACCTGGACATCAGAACTCAAAGATGCCCTCCCATCACAAGCACTATCCTCAGGCACATTCTGGATGTCGTTTGAAGATGTTTCGCAGCACTTTGAATCCATGTACCTCAATTGGAACCCAGGTCTCTTCAAGCATCGTCAAGACCATCACTTCAACTGGACAATACCATCCTTCCAAAGTCCTGGAAGCTTCATCCATAACCCTCAGTATGCTCTAAGTGCCAGCAGCTCGACGCCAGTCTGGATCTTACTTTCTCGCCATTTCGCTACTGGAGAAGAAGCCATAGCCCGCAACAATAGCCATTCTTCGCACAACACACTCTCCTCCCCATCCGGCTCATCAGCACTTGGCTTCATTAGTCTTTACATCTTCTCCGCGTCCGGTCGTCGAGTCTACCTCAGCGACGACGCCCTCCACCGTGGCGCCTTTGTCGACTCTCCCCAGACGCTTGCAACACTTGACCTCGACCCTTCGACACCTTACACAATAGTAGTAGCCCAACACGGTCTCCCCCTTCCAAAATACGCTTTTACACTATCTTTCTTCTCGCGCTCCCCTCTCACCATAAACACAGCACCTGATTCCCTTCCCCACTGCACAGCACATACAGGCTCCTGGACTATCCGCACAGCAGGTGGCAATGCCTCAGCATCAACCTACCCACTAAACCCACAATTCAGCATCCAAATTTCTTCCACCTCATCCATAACACTCATACTCGAAACGGACCAAGAAGAACTCGCCGTACACGTCAAGCTCGTCTGGGCAGACGGCAAGCGAGTCACGGCCGTAACGAGCAAAGACATAGTCGGCGGATCAGGAGATTATCGTCGTGGCTGTGCAATGGCTTCTCTTCCCTCCGTCGCAGCGGGTAAGTACACTATTGTCTGCTCGACCTTCGAAGCTGGCCAGACTGGCAATTTTACTCTGCGAGTTGGCTCGCAGATTCCTTGTACTGTCTTACCCATTGCTGCGGAAACTGCTGGACGGTTATCGCTGCGTCTTCCTGTCCTCGTGTTCCAGGATGGCGTCGATAGAATGCTCGCACCTATCACGCCGACTCGTCTTACTAGATTGCGAATTATAGCTCGCTGTCCTTCGACAACGCCGAATGCGCGCTTCTCTCCTTCGAGGTCAAGACCGCTTATCAAGATCTCCATTGAGCTTGGTCAGGGCCCGAACAAGAGGATTGTAGATGTTAGTGGTAATGGCGAGTTCAGCGATAGTCCGATGGGTATACGCACTGCGGATTTGGATCTTAGTCCGGGTATGGAGAGGCAGGGTGGGTTGTGGGTTGTTGTTGAGCGGCTTGGGGGCCGGGGTGGTGTTGATGAGGTCGAGGTGGAGGTTTTGAGTGATGGGAATGTAGGAGTTGGACTATGGGGGACAGGAGATGGGTGATATAGATTCGGAGCAGGAGGTTCTTGAATCATGGCGATACTCACTCAAGACTGGTCCAGCTCGTGATCAGTGAAGCGACTCGACAATTTGGTAGTAAAAGTCTTGAAGTGATTTGCCACTTCAGCTTTCCAGAAACATCAATGTCCCAAGAATCTTGCGTGACTTTGATATCACAAAACAGTAAATTTACAAAGCAGTTTCGTGTCTTTGAGAGCCATTCAGTTGAAAGCACGGGTAATACACTCACTAGTTACAAGAGTAACAAAGCAACTACTCCAGGCAGGTGGTTTCATAGCTTTACGCGTTTTGAAGCAACGAAATTAGTGCATGTCATCATGAAGTCTCCATAATCTACGAAGTCTGGCCTGCTCGTGGACTCAAGTCCCGACTAGTCACGACGCAGGCAGCTCGAGTAGCATGGTTCCTTTAACATCAGCTTCTAGCTTCAAGTCCTGTCATCACGAGAGGAGCTTTCATTATCGGGAAGCCTGTCTGCTCATACATTGAGCTATTTTCTAGAGCGCTATGTCTAATATGGTTTCGCAAGAAGCAATGAAGAAAGTCGCATCCAACAGAATTATACTTCAGCCTCGCAATGACAGGCTACTCAAAGATGGGCTGGGTTCCGTGATCCTGCCAACACAATAACATGATTTCAGAATATTTCATATCAATTTCTTGATAGCACTCCATGCTCTCTTCACGTGTAGTATCGTTTCAATCCATATTCTGCCGAGTGAGAATGAAAGTCAACGTCACATCCTTCACTTATTATTCACTTCGTAAACTCTCATATCTAAAAAGTTGAGAATATCAACCGCTATGTTTAGCACTCCATCTCCACGTTCTCTAGACCTGCTCAAATTTATCACTCGTCCTTTTGATTCATGCCGAAACACAACTCTCTTGGTCTCCTGTACTCTGGGGAGCTGGCTGAGGAATTTCCTCTGACATACTACAGGACTCCCGATCTTTACTGCACTCAGGTTTGCACATTTGGAACTGCTTGCTAAAGTGATAATACACTTCTTCCGCAGTTGCAGTTGACTTACTCGCAGCTTTAAAACACAAGATGACTCTCGATGGCTCTCAGGACACGAAGGAAGTATACGACAATGATGATGAAGAGATGGAGGGAAGTATAAAATGTGTTGACAATGAGCCACTATTTCCTTCTCGTCAACGAAGGCTCCAGAACCAACGAAGAGCAAATCGATGATGATGGAAATGTGTTTTGCAACACAGGTTTTGTCCATGCCTCCAGATACACTCCAGAGAAAACGACGAGAATACTACACAACGCGCCTCAAAAACTTCCTACGAAGCGTCTTTTTTCAGAAGATGAGATCGGGCATGGGGAATGTTACCAACCCTGATTATCACCAGCGTTTTTGTTTTTCAATCTTCTGTTGTCACTTAGAGCACGATAAAGAAGAATATCGCAAGTGAGATTTAATTATACTGTCAATTTTGCGGATATCCAGCAAATTCATTTCCTTTTGGTCCACTCCCACAGACTTCATCTTGCACATTTCCGGATTTCCAGGCCGCATATATCTGACTTGTTTTTGGACTCATTCAGAGATATGTTACTGCTATTGGACTGCTCTGTAGGAATCACCTCCCACTTGCGCTCTCTTGTCGTAGGCCCAGAAGTTCTATGATCTAGTGTATCATATAATAATAAGCTTTATATATCCTTCTGTAAACATATAGTAGTTACAGTATTTGCTTATTTATTACTGCATTGGGGAAGCACTTTACCCTTATTACAAAAATCAGATGTCGAATATCTTCAAGATGCTTCATGACTCCAAGATGTCGCCTCAGTAATATCATCTCATAACCAGGTGACTCAGTGACTGTGAGCTAGACGATATGGTAGTTCGCTACATCAAAGACGAGTTAGCAACCGCCCTAACAGATTGACCTTTTTTCGAATGCGCAGAAAAGCAAAATTTCTTTACTAAAGAAAGTAACCGTAAAACCGTGTACTACCGGCCAAAAATCCGCAGTGAAAATAATGCTAAGGCTTATATCACCGACCTAAATCTCCAAGCAACATGCCGTAATCATGTAAGAAACTTGTATATCTTTCAAGCCTTGTGTTTGGTATGCGAAGTACATAACTCAAAAGAAAAACACGTTACGTCTGCGAACGATTGAGCCGGTAGTAAAAGTGAATAAGCTACACTCTATACTAGAGAGATCCGTCTTATGCGGTATTTAGTCTTTTGTATATATATCACACAAGCATCTGTTTGTAGACTTCCAACTAGGCCATTCTCAGCAAGACAGAACTAACTGTCTGCCAAGACTGTGGGAACTTGAGACGAAGAATGCTAAAGCCATACTTGCATACGACGCTCGTTCGGTCCGATGCTTCAGGTGCAGACGAGCGAATCAAAGCCGATTCCTGCCTTTTTGTACTAACAAAAAAAGCTAAACATCATCCGAATGCCCGAACTGGGGATGTCGTTGTCAGTCTCAAAACTGTCGTGGGCATATTAATCGCTGTTCACCTTGTTTCTTGATTTCAGAGACTTCTGCCACCTAGTCCCATGTAAGTAAGGTTAGCTGAGGTCCTTGTCAGTCGGACCTCTCAGCTTCTGGAACAAATAAATGCATGGACCTTTCTCCACACATAGCGCGCACACACACAATGTGCACACCAACTCCCAACAACCACAAACTTTGACAGGTAAATGTAATGCCGCAACTTATGCAGCAATCTCAGGCAGCTCGAAGTGAAAAGAACCCTGCCACTTTCCTGGCTACGCATTCCTGTCCACGGACTCGGCCCTGCTGACGGTGTCCGGTCCAAGGCTATGAGTGTTCTGCACCCCGCGTAAGCATTATCTCTTTCACGTCCTCGCGAATGATTGATACGGCGCCGGCGCCCTCTCCCAGATCAATTCGCAATCAATATCTAACAACCCCGAAACAAAAAAGCCATCGCACCGTTTCTGGACTCGCTGCCTACCATTAGCCCATTCACTCTCCTACTAGATATCTCGCTCTCCCACTCTGAAATCCAGAAATTCACTAACTCAGGAGGAAATAAGCCTCCTGACCAAAAATATGGAAATCCAGATTATGATCACCGAAAATAAACTCGAATTCATGATCAGAGTTGCTTCTTTTTCATATGCGTTATCTTGATTCCAAGTATAAAAGCCTCCCAGGTAGCAGAAGGAGCAGATGTTGCTTCTGATAGGTCCTCAATTGGCTTCTCACCAGAGCACAGGTATTTCCAACCTCTAATCTAATTGATATTAAAAGAAGGTAGATATGTATATGCGATTTCATTCTTATCTATATTCTTTTCTATATTTTTTCTTATTTTTTTAAAAAGCAGGATCTTTATTGGCAGTACTACAACATAAAATTGCAAATTACAATATACGTGACGTGAGAGGGAGAAAATATGTCGCTGTCAAGTTTAATCCCTTACCTTACTTTTCGTAGTCGGTGTCTCACTTTTGGCAGAAATGACTGTACTATTGTCTATTAGAAATCTTTATAATACCGAGAGGTATATATTCTACCTACATGCTGCTTTGTTGTCAAGAGATTTAGGGAGATGCTTTGCAGGGCAGAGATGGCACTGAACACCTTTCGACGATCTGGAGTTCACAATCCGATCGTATGTATCACCTAGTGGCTGCGTACAGTGACTGTGTTGTATGTTGGACTGGCGCAAGGAAGAGGAAACGAGGGGGCATTGTGTACACAGTTATTCATATTGGAAATGATGGTACGACTTTCCTGTACCTCGAGCCTCTGGCGCAGCTACACGCGTGTTTTGATACTGTCCACGCTTCACCACCACGACTGCTTCCGAAAGCGTCTCCGTCTCAATGCCCTAAAAGGAGCTACATGCCTTTCATTTGATCTTGCAAGATGCGAGCCTACCCCCACGCTGCCGCAAATTCACTATATGCATGGAGCGATAGCCTTCCACCATTCGATCATAAGCTCTATGCTTTCTTCGCAGAAGGTGGGAAGAAGCGAGAAGCAAAGGGTGACCAGAAGCGGATGTTGTCGCTGCCGGCTTGCAGGTCGCTTCGTAAGATTCAAGCCATAGAATCAGATAGGATACAGAAAGTGCATTTCTCAAGAACGTGCTGAGTTTGAAGTATACAAAAAGGCTTCAGGCACAGAAAGAAATCCGACTTAAGACCCCCCAAGAATTGAAAAGTGATATGCTGTAGCGACGGAACAAGCAAACATGGTTCCGCCTTGCGACCCATCGAGCCATGGCTGATGCCGTAATTTGCCAGTATGAGGCCAGAGGAAAACTTTCCTTACGTTTGATGTAAATTACCTTGAGACATTTGCACAATGAGACATGGACCCTCTTTACGCCCTCGAACTGAGCTGAGACGCCATTCGGCTGAATGAAGGTAATGCATGATCACGTGTGATTTTAGAAGTTGCCGAGGAGCGCATAGTTCAGAGTGCGCAGCGCCGGAAAAAGTCATCGTGGGATGCAAGATGTTCGTTTTTGTCATACCATGAATCATCTTAGTCAGTGGTGCCGGTAGTTGGAGATGTGTTGGGGATGCACTCTCGTTCGCTGGAAAATGAATCAATTTGGTTGCGAGTGACAGACATCCTTGTCTGATATTCCATTGGATATACATAGGTAGGCATGCTTCTTTCGCGGAACCTTCCATTTGTGACTCTCGAGAGATGAGAGGTGGCATTACAACTAGCGCACAATCATTTTCCGTGTCAAGAGCGGCAAATGGAGGGCCGTTTTGCTGTAGATGCTGGTCAGCCGATAGATTTTCGAGCGTTTAGCAGGATTTATCATATTTAGGTTGGGTGGGAGTGTATGGCAGGCCGCCCTGTAATGCAAGTGCAGCATGGTGATCTTGGGCTTGGGCTCGGAGGCGTCGCGTTATGATGTCGGTAGCCCGTTGGGCAGATTGCGGCTCGAACGGTTAATGAATACGGAGCACGCACCTGCACACTTCGCACACATCACACACATCGTCGATCGAGACGCAATGGTTTGACTGGATGGGTGGCTGTCGCCGACGGCTGGAGGCTACTGAATCGGTCTCGTTGCATGTCTGCGCGCAGCTCCAACCCAGGAGGAGCAGGTGGATTGAGGCAGGTGGGAACGAAGAGCGAGAAGGCCGCCGTGCGTCGGGATATGTGAGAGCGTGCGATGCGGTGAGCGAGGAGATGAAGACATCGTGGTAGAGAATGAAAAGAGGAAGAAAGAATGCACATGCAGAGGCCGCTTATTCTCTTGTCACCTGTCATGTCGGCGAATAAGAGAGTGAATTGTGGCGCAGGGCTGAATTGTCTGCTCGCAAACTGAACGACGACCGCGATGCGGCGGGATGGAATGTAGTCCAGAGAGAGATAATAACTTGCGCACTCTGGGGTTGACGGTCTGCGATTCGATGAACGGTTGGCACCAGTCTTTCAAGCCGCCTCATTCAAGTGGATGGATGAATGAACTTGGTCCCTCGTCTGCATCCCATGGTATCGCCAACGAGGGCATTGGTGACCGAGCCAGGATGTAATGGACATGAAAAATACTTTATCTGTCTTGCAACACAGAAGTAATCTACCTTAAGAGTATTTGTCAGTATTTCACCATTGTCGCCGCATGGCAATCCCTCTACTCTCAGCCGCTGTTCATCTCACATGAATTCAGCTCGTTGAGCGAGTACAAATGGGTGTTGCTGAGCGTGAGAGTCTGAGAGGCTGAATGTAGCTGGTCACTGCCAAGAGAAAGTCCTCGTGTGGTGTGCGGTGCGGCACAGTACCAGTACATACAGCAAGTACACTGGAAGGAAGGAGACACATCGGATCAGTACCTACCTAAGGTACAGTTCCTGATCCGGTTGCAAGGACCGATGGCTCCAGTAGACTGAGAAAGGTTATTGAATCCCTAGAATAGAAGGTAGGTAGGTAAGTTAGTCACGTCACCGAAATAGAAGTTGAATGGATGCAAGTTTACAGTTTACAGCATCCGGAGTTCTGGTCGGCGATTACCGGTGGACTATAGCTCGCTCTTCGTAGACTTGAGCTGGCGAGACTGACCTAGGTAGGCACCTTAGGTAAGGTAGGTAGGTACTAGCCGGCCCACCTCCAGTTTCGCTCGGGGCTCGCTTACTGTCGGGGAAAGCGAATGTCACAGGCAAGCAAAACTGTCACAGCTCGGCCAAACTTCGGTCATTGGGTTT
>JACBAH010006737.1:0-14140 GCA_014282315.1 Neospermospora avenae | reverse complement strand
ATTATAAGTGCGAAAGAGTTATAGTTTAAAAGGAATTCTAAAAGGTATACTCCCTTTAATATTAATAAAGCCCTACTACTTATACTAGGGTACGTACCTTAAAAATTCATTACTTCCGGCGCTATTACTACCTAGTATCAGATAAAGGATTCGTTATAAACGGAAAGAATAACCTCGTAACTTAATAACTTCGAAAGTTGAGCTTAGGGATAAGCTCTTTTAAAGGGGGGAGTAATATGACGATAGCCTTATATAATTACAGAAGATTTAGTAGGAAAGGTCACGGGAATATTACGGGAACTTTAGAAACTCTCCGCTATCTATATAGAGTACTATCGGAGTAGTATCAGCTTAGTATTAGTATATATATATAAAGGGCTTCTCTCTAATCTCTCTACTTCTTTCTTTATCTTTTAGTTTCCTTAGTATCAGACTAATAAGATCGCTCTTAGCCTCCCTACTTATTCTATCTTTGCTCGTATACCGCCTCGAGCCTTGTGTCGTTACACAAACCCCCTACCCTGGCAGCAGCGCAGCGGATATAGTAATTGATATATTGGGTCTTTTATAGGCCACTTTTCAACTTGGATTAGTTTCTTTACATAATCAAACTAGGATTTAATCGGGCATTTGACTAATTAACTGTGGGCAAGTTAGAATTAATCGAGGCAGTTAGGTCAGAATACCGTAGGGTATGCCCGATCACTATCGTTGGCCACGGGAATTGGATTGCGATTTGCTTCCCTGTTTGTGGTTATGCACCCGACGGCTCTATATGCGACCCGCTGTCATTGTTACCCTGAAAGTGGTGCTACCCTGAATTCTTTTGATGAGAATAGCTAGCTAAGGTAGGCAGAGTCGGTGGGTATGATGTGGCAAGTATTCTTCTCCTCAAGATCTTTCATTTATCCTGCTGGGCGCAGCGAATCGAACTGGCATCTCAATTGCTTGGGATATAACTGTCCTGCCTTCTCTCCTCTGCCTTTCCTCCTTACCTCCACCTCATCCTTCTGGTGCTGCTCAACTCATCCTACTGAGCCTCGCCGATTGGCCTTTCATCTCAGCAAGATGAAGATTTCTCTCCTTACCTACGTGACACTCTCTTCCTCTCTACTCTCTCTTACCTGGGCGCTTGGTCAATCATCCCCCATAACCACAGATTCTGAATCCTCTTCAAATCTCCTCAATCTCTCAGGCGGCCAAATCCTCCTCTCCTCAGATGAATGGTGGGGCGTCCTCCGCGCTGCGCAGGACTTAGCTGGTGATTTCGGGAAGGTCACGGGAAAGAACCTTACGCTTGGAGATTGGGAAGGAGCAGTAAAGGGCAACTTGACAACCAGAGGTATAAATGGAGTTGTGAAAAGAGTGGAAGGAAAAAATGGAAGCGCGAACTCGTGGGAGAGCTCGCATAGGGTTCCGCCGAAGAGTAGTGAGCATGAGTTCGTGGCGGAGGAACAGAAGGGCACGACTGTTTACTATAAGTTCCAGCCTGTGATAAACAACGTGAACGTAAGTCTCTCCCAGCCTCTGCGATCTAATCTTCCTGGAAGGTCTCCAGAAATGACTGACATGGCCTGCTATGTGATAGTACACACTCGGCCCGGAACAAAACTTCACAGGTCCTACACTTTTGAAAATAACTAAATCCAGTGCAAAAACAGTCATCATAGCCGGCACCATCGGAAAGTCCTCCCTAATCGACTCCCTCATCGCATCCGGCAAGTTCGACGCTTCCCCCATTCTCAATAAATGGGAATCCTTCATCTCTCAAGTCATCGTCTCGCCCCTACCAGGCGTCGATAAAGCTCTTGTGATCGCAGGCAGTGATCTCAGAGGCACGATCTTTGGGCTTTACGATGTGAGCGAGGGTATGGGCGTCAGTCCTTGGTATTGGTGGGCGGACGTCCCCGTGAGAAAAGCCCAGGGTGTTTGGGCTAAAGAGGGACGGAAAGTCCAGGGTGCACCGAGTGTGAAGTATAGAGGCATTTTCATCAATGATGAACAGCCCGGGTTGACGAATTGGGCGAAGTAAGTCTTTTCCCTTCTTCACCGCCAGCCCTCGACCCTTCACTATTATCATGTTTACTTTGAACATCACCAGTATATGGTTTGACAAGGGAAGCAAAAGAAATCATAATTGACAACGAGTAGTGATAATTATGAGCGAGGTAAATGGGGACCGGGCTTCAATCACTATTACCATCCGAGAGTCTTTGAGCTGTTGCTCAGATTGAGAGCGAATTATTTCTGGCCTGCTATGTGGGGATCTATGTTTAATGTTGATGATACTGCTAATCAACCTCTGGCTGATGCTTTTGGGATTGTGATGGGAAGTAGTCATACTGGTAAGTTCGAGGAAGAGGATTTTATCCACTTTGGGAGTAGACTGTAGGCTGACGGGTGTGGGATAGAACCTATGATGCGCGCTACGAATGAGTGGAACAATTTCGGGAAGCAGTATGGTGGCAATGGAGTTTGGTACTTTATCCCTACCCAATAACACATCGATGAAATTTTCTGACTGTAATTAGGGCATACGACTCAAACAATGCCTCCATCAAATCTTTCTTCAAGTACGGCGCCCAACGCGCTGCTCCCTACGCAGCCAGCTCTCTTTACACCATGGCCATGCGCGGCTCGCACGACACATCCATCCCACTCGACGACGCTGAAGCCGTCGTGGTCCTCGAGTCCGTGGTCAAAGACCAGCGCGAAGTCCTCGCCGAAGTCTTCCCCAACACCAACGTAAGCGATATCCCCCAGATGTGGTGCCTGTACAAGGAAGTCCAGAGTTACTACGAACAATTGGGCTTGGATGTTCCGGAAGATATCACGCTTTTGTGGACAGATGACAATTTTGGCAATATAAGACGACTGCCGCTGGGTAATGAGACGGCTAGAAGTGGTGGAGCGGGCGTTTATTATCACGTTGATTATGTTGGTGAGCCAAGAAGTTACAAGTGGATCAACACTATCCAGCTTTCTAAGACTGTTGAGCAGGTAAATTCACTCCCTAAAATTTAAATCGTAAATGCTGATCTATGTAGATGCAACTCGCATATGCCCGTCAAGCAGACCGGATCTGGATCCTCAACGTAGGTGATCTCAAAGCCCTCGAAGTGCCTGTCAACCATTTCCTTGATCTTGCATACGATACGCCGAAATGGGGATACGACAGCACGCCAACATGGCTCAAACTCTGGGCCACTCGAGAATTCGGTGCCGAGCATTCTGATGCCATTTCCTCTATCCTCGACCGCTACGGCATGTACGCCGCTCGTCGCAAGTACGAACTTCTTGATCCTAGCTTCTACAGTGTCCTCAATTACAACGAAGCAGATGCTATTCTCGCTCAATGGGCATCGCTTGCAGATGATGCTCAAGGAGTCTATGATGATCTGGACATGGATGCTAAGCCAGCGTTCTATGAATTGATTCTGCAGCCTGTTCTTGGCGGTCAGACTGTGAATCAAATTTATATCTGGGCAGCTAAAAATGCGCATTGGACGATACAGAAGAGGAACTCGGCGAATGATGCTGCAATGGATGTTTTGAAGGCTTTCAAGCAGGATGCTCAACTTACGCAGAGGTATCACGATTTGTTGGATGGGAAGTGGAATCACATCCTTGACCGTGAGTAATTCCTCTTCTTCCTGCCGATATTCTAGTCTAACACTCGTAGAAACCCATCTCGGCTATTCGGGTTACTGGCAACAACCTATGCGTAACACCGCACCACCCATCTCTTTCGTTCAAGAACTCGAGACCTCTCTCGCAGGCAATATCGGCGTCGGCGTCGAAGCAAGCAATGCCACCGTCGCAGGAGACGACAACTACCACGCCAACTCAGGCGGAACCCTGGTTCTACCTTCCATGGATCCCTACGGCCCAAAGACACGCTGGATTGACGTGTTCGCCCGCGGCACCTCCGGCTGCCAATGGACTCTCTCGCCTTGGGCACCTTACGTCCTCCTCTCCCAGAAAACCGGCCACGCAGGTGGTAGCAACGGAAGCGATACGAGAGTTTACGTCTCCATCGACTGGGCCAAAGCACCGCCAGCACCAAATACCACAATCGTCAACATCAACGTAACCTCATCCTGTGGAACCGGCTGGGGCAATTTCCGTGCACCCCTCATCCAAGTCCCCGTTTCCAACCTCGCTCTACCTTCAAACTTTACGGGTTTTGTGGAGAGTGACAAACACATCTCCATTGAAGCATCGCACGCCAGCCGTAACACATCAATCAATGGCGTTTCATACCTCACCCTCCCTTCTCATGGTAGAACACTTGCAGGCGTGACGATGATGCCTGTCCTTGCACCCTCCCAACCAGCCGGTAAAGGTCCCGTTCTCGAATACGATATCTACACATTCACCAGCTCCTCCATCGTTAGTGTCACTTTGTACCTCTCTCCCTCATTGAATCAAAACGGCGCTCTTCGTCCCCTAAAATACGGCATCGCTTTCGACGCCGAACTCTCAAAAACGATCCAGTTCGTAGGCAACTGGACAGGAGGCGGCTCCCCACCCGGGTGGCTGGGTGCTGTCAGTGATAGTGTGTGGGGGATGGCCACTAGTGGAAGCACAACGACCACGAAGCATGATTTGAGGAAGGTGGGGAAGCATACGTTGAAGATCTGGGCTGTTGAACCTGGGGTTGTCATACAGAAGATTATCATTGATTTTGGAGGAGTGAGGGGGAGTTATTTGGGACCGCCAGAGAGCTTTAGGGCGGGTATCGATAAGGTGGGCACTTATAAGGGAGAGAATTTCGCGGGGGTGGAGGTTAAGGATGTTGTTTCTACGGGCTAGGTAGGCTGTTAGGAATTTGAGGGACTGATGAGAATCACTGAGAGAAGGAACTCAAGGGCACGAGTTCGCGATATAAGGGACATCTAAAATTCTAGTGTTAATATTTATTTCCTTTACACAAATTCAACCATTTACATTAATTTGACGCCAATATCCCTTCTGAGATTATGAAATGTTGGAAATTCCTTGAGTAGAGATACTCCGAATTTCCGACGCAAACATCTTCATGTCTGAACGAACTCCACAATGTTCTCGCTAAACCTTTCCTTCAAGAACTAATTCAAAACAATCACCTTTCCCCTTTCCTCGCCAATATCGCCAAGAGCCATTTAACCGCGACCCGCAGCACAAGACCGGATGACTGGAGGGAAATCCTTCTTCCACAATTCTTCCGTCTGCGACATTTGCGCGGGGATTGTTTAGATCCTGGGGAAGACGAAGACCGCATGATGCAGAACGGCTGAGGAGGCATGAAGAAAATGAGAAAGTGGCGTCATGGTGTCTGTTGCTCCTAGATTTGATTTCGAGATTGAAGAAGAGTGTTTGGGCTTTTAGGTTTCCCCCTAGGTATGTATGCTTTTGTGGGTGGTGCGGATGAGGTTACTGTTATGCTTAAATAGACTTTCGGTGGGTACCTAGGAAGACTAATTTACTGTCATGGTTCTTAGGGGTACGAACTTTGAATGCTAGTTTTGGTTCTTCTACAACATCTAACAAAGGGTGTGTTGGGATGAAAATGGTGGGTTTTCTTAATTTGATGCCATTGTTGTTGTAGGCACCCTTCCTTTTTGTCGGCATCATCATGATCCTAAATCGAGGGCATAGGGTGTCGAGAGATCGTCATGTCTAGCCGTACCTAGAAGCCTTTTTCGCCCGAATTCGCCTGGTACTTCCCCTCAGTATCTTCCCCGGAGAATCTCAGTCCGGTCAGTATTTTTGTTGAAGTGTCTCTGGAGACTGGAGTAGCTCTCTCCATAGGATCCACACAGCCGCAGTGTTTGGGGGGACCCCAATATGAGACGTTCACTATATCGGCTATACACATTTGCCTTGTGAAGAACTCTTCGAACTCGACCAAATATCAGTCCAGAATAATTCCCCGTATCCTGATTCCTAGCTTAACCTGAATCCTAATTATACCGCTGACCCTAAGTAATGCTAATCACCGCACCTATTCGTAGGCTCGTAGTTGCGAATCTAATCCCTAACCTGAGGGCATTCGCAAAAGCTCGGCCCACCAGGCTGAAAGTGACTTAAGGTGGGGTGGGAAGTCTAGGCAATTGCCTAATGCGGTTAGTAGTTTAGTCGATAGAAGAGATCGATATGGCAGATATAGTCGAAATCCAATACGACCTAGCTGGTGTCACTGACAAAAACACACTTGCAGCGCAAGCGAGTCAGGGTCTGGGGAGAATTCGTCTAGCTACATCCAGGGCTATAGACCGTCAATACCTGCTGCACTTCATCTAATCGTCAACCTTTCCGGCTTGGCCATCCAGAGGAATTTTGGTAACCGTCTAAGTTTGAACCGTGTTTGCGGTCACCTTGATCTCGGTCGTCATTTCCGAGCTCCTAATCCCTGGACTTGCATCCGCAAACATGGAGGCGGAGAAATCTCCCCAGGGAAACAATCTCCAGGGTTAGGAGTTAGCTGCAGGAACATATCATGGCAACATGCAGCTGGAGCTACCCTGTCGAGAATTCGTTTAAAGTGAATTATATTCCCGCGCCTTCAGCTTCGATCTGCATTCCGGCTCAATTGAGTACGTTTTGGTCTTGTTGTGCCAGATCTGTTCAAGATGAAGCTCGTCACCAGTATCGTAGCTTTGAGCAGTATTGCTGGTGCTTCGGCCCAGGTCTGCGATGCCGATAACTGTTTTCGCGGTCTGCGTGCACCTGAACGCATTGTGGAAGCGAGAGCTTTCTGTGGCACTTTCACTACTGCCCCGGTCACAGCTGTAGCTTCGATTCCAACCTTCGCTGCTCAAGCATGTGCTGGAGATGTTGCCAGTCGTGTGAGCAGCGCTTGTAGTTGCATCGCTACGTTCGTGAGTAAAATCGACAATTCCCAGAATTTGAAGGAAAATATGTACTGACTGAATTGCTTGTAGACTGCAACCCCGGCCACGCCAACAAGCACGGTCTGTGGCCCTGATGCTACCTATCCTGCAATTGCCCTGCCCACTGGCGCTTTTGAACTCGAAGGCTACGCAAAAAACAACCCAATTGGACCTGTCAGTGGTGGAGAAGGAGGCCCAACAACAACGATCAGTGCTGGGAGCACTGCTGCCAATTCAGCTTTGATTGCTGCCGTTTCAGTATGTCTCCCCAACTCATGACTCAATACAAGCTTGCTGACACCTTTCAGGGAACGAATCCCTTGACAATCGTTGTTGAAGGAGAGTTCGCTCTTCCAGCTCGTCTGCGAGTCAATGGCGCCAACAAGTCTATCATCGGTGGTAAGAATGGAACGATTGCCCGAAACGGAATGACTCTTGTCAATGCAACGAATATCATCGTCCAGAATCTCAGATTCACAGGCGTACTTGACAACGATTGCTTGACCATCCAAAACACCACCCGTGTCTGGATCGATCACAATGATCTATCTTCCAGCCCAAACATCATCAAGAACGGTCCTGATCTCTACGTAAGCACAACTCCCGCCATCCTATAACTCCCACTGACCATTTCTAGGACGGTCTCATGGACGTCATCCGCGCCTCAGACTGGCTCACTATATCGTGGAACTACTTCCACGACCACTACAAAGCCTCCCTCGTCGGCAACGACGACAAATTCCGCGCCATCGACTCCGGCCACCTCCACCTAACCTACCACCACAACTACTGGCGCAACCTGGGCACCCGCGGCAACGCCGGTCGTTTCGGACACCAACATCTCTACAACAACTACTACAAAGACTTCCGCTTCCAAGCCATCCACTCGCGATCCGACAACCAGGTCTTGGTCGAGGGAAACGTGTTTACGGGTGATACACGAGAGGCGTTGAGTACCTATGGTTTGGTCATCCCCGAGGACTCGCCGAACACAAGTCCGCTGGGTGATTATGAGATTGATGGATATGCGAATCTGGGCGCGACGAACGATTTCGGGGGAAGTGGGGTGAACATCACTCAGGTGGGAAACTTTACAGTAGCGCCGTATCAGTACAAGTTGAGTCCTTTGGCGGATGTACCTGCTCTAGTCGTGAGGTACTCGGGCGTGGGAAAGATCTAAGTTTGGTAATGCATGCTATACTGAGATATCTGTTAATAATGAATTGTAAATGTCTCTTCGTCTGACACGTGCTTTGAACCTTCTAGTTGCAAGGTCTTGGTGGTAAAGGTTGCTCGAGGTAAATTAGCAGAGATCGCTGTGGGTTTCCATCACCTTCAAAGCTAATTCTGCGCCTCTGTTGGTAGCTCTAATGTTCAGCCTCATCACTTATCCAATCAGTCTTCGATGAGTAGTGCTCGATGTCGATACATTGCCGCTATAAGTATATATGCTTGCGACGGTATGCTGTCAAGTATGCTGTCAATTATACTGCCATTACTGACGCAGGTATACCAAGTATTCTGTGGAAGACCGAAAAATAAGCGTGCTTCATACTAATTTGCAAAATTTTCGAATCTGTGTTGCTGAGGCGTGCAATACACAGCTGGATGCGCTCCTAATCAAGGAGGCGAGGAATAGAAAGCCGAGAAGCGAAGCGACCAGAGATACCTAGTCAGGGTATTTTTTAGAAATATATACGCAATTCTTGCGGTGTGTATCTACGAGCCAAGGCATATACGTATGTCTGAGAAGTAAGCTTGATCGAATCAAATATTCCATGTCGAGATAAGGGCCATATGGCTTCTTGTTCTCGGAAGTTGTAGTCTGGATCATAGTCATCAGTTCGCAAACTCGTCCTCGAAGTGCATAGCATACCTTCAGACATGCTCAAAAGCATGAAGATTTTGTTATTGGGGTTTTCTAATCCATCGACTTGAAGTCCAAATAAAGTTTCATCAAACCTAGCTTGTTCGGCAACAAAATGACAAATGCCGAGAACTGATGTTGATACCCGTCCCCGGCGAAGATACCCGGACGTTGTGATTAAGAGGCCAGCCAAAGGAATTGGAAACCTGGAGATCTGTTTTTTTGTGTCTAATCGTTGCTTTGGAGCCCAAGTTTTGTTATTGCTTCCTCAAGTGAAGTTTAGATAGACGATGCCGGCAGGTACCCAGCGAACATACCGCCATACAGAAGAAGGCTACAGTCAGCGACAGATAAGACTACATTCGTATGGAAGTAGTTATTATATAGGAACTAGAAGTTACAATGAGTGTCGTTGGTAGGTATGATTGCTCAATCATTATCTCCAAATTAACTACCTATTTAGAGCCCCTGTAGATTTCATTCTCAGTTGCGCCCCCCCCACTTATGGGAACTCGCCCAATCGCCCTTGACGCCTCCTTCGGCCTCCAGCGCATTGCCGGCGCATGTCTACATCCGCAAGCACGTCAGCTAGTGGAAGCATCTATCACACCCCAACAAGTATCTTTGGAGGCGGTAGACATCTTTTAACTACAAAGTGTCAATCAGCGTCACAGAGTACGGAATTGGCTACGATCTATACCCAAGTTGAATCTCGCAACTTGATACTTTTAGAAGTCTCGAAGTAGAGCCAAAAGGCCGGCTGTAACCTTCTTCGGGCTCGACTCTTCTTCAAAGCCCGATCCCAGAGTTCGATGACAGCTGCCAGCCCCAGTTAAAACTAAGAAACAAGCTTTGCTTTTGGCGCCATGATTGGTTCCAGCTCGAGATGGTGTCGCTTTTCCGACCCGTCTTAAAACGTAATCAAGAAAGTCTAGTGCGATCTGCCCTGCGATGATGGATAGACTTTATGAACCTTGCCAGTTATTGCTTTCTTCTCCTACAGCCAGACCCTTTCACTTAAAGATCAAACAAACCCAACTGTATCCATAATGAAACTCTCATAAAAAAGTATCCGTACGTCGGCAATAAGATCATATGACAGAGAAAGAGATGGGGAACCAAGCCGAATCTCAGACCGAGGCAGAAGGGGGCGGAAAGGATAAGACATCTCAAAGTCAAGATCATCATCATGGCCAAGAGCACGACCAAACATCCATTTCTTCGAAAAATCTTCAGGATACCGCGAGTAGCTCGAACAATAGCACTAATACCGCGATTGACCCAAAATCAACTGCAATAAGTGACGATGCTCCTCCTACACAGCCTTCAACAAATCCCGAAGACACAAGGACCAAACTCGAAACCACCATAATTATCGCCTCTCTCTGCGCATCAGTCTTTCTTGCGGCTCTAGACACCTCGATCATCACAACCGCCTTGCCCACAATCAGCGAGTACTTTCAGTCAAATGCAGGATATACATGGATTGGATCAGCTTACTTGCTCGCTTGCGCGGCGTCTGTCCCATCATGGGGCAAATTCTCAGATATCTGGGGTCGCAAGCCAGTTCTGCTCGTAGCATCGTTTGTTTTTTTCGTGGGCAGTTTGCTGGCAGCTGTCAGTGTTAACATTGGCATGTTGATCGCTGCGAGAGCCATACAAGGAATTGGCGGTGGAGGATTGATCATCCTCGTCAACATCTGCATCACGGATCTGTTCAGTATGCGGAACCGAGGGGCATATTATGGTGTCATCGGAATGGTGTGGGCGTTTGCGAGCGCAGTTGGTCCCGTTCTTGGAGGAGTGTTTACAGAGAAGGTTTCGTGGAGATGGTGTTTCTATATTAATTGTGAGTTTACTGCGACCCCAGAAGCACCATCGCCAGGGAAAACTGGTCGTTCGCACGAGCAACTACCACTGTAACACAAATATGCAGGCACGACGTGCAGCGCTGACACAACATAGTACCTATCACAGGAACCGTTTCGGTACTCCTTTACTTCTTCTTACATCTTCACAATCCCCGAACGCCTGTGATCGAGGGCCTCAAAGCCGTCGATTGGGTGGGTTCGCTTACAGTAATTGGAGGGACTCTGATGCTCTTGTTCGGCCTCGAATTCGGAGGCATCACGCACCCATGGGGCTCGGCTACTGTCATCTGCTTGATCATCTTCGGTGTCGTCGTTGGCGGATTATTCATAATTAATGAGTGGAAGTTCGCCAGGTATCCTGTGATGCCACTTCGGATCTTCAAACACAGATCAAATATTGCCTCTTTAGGCGTCTGTTATTGCCACGGGACTGTTTTCATCGCTGGCACATATTATGCACCGTTGTACTTCCAAGCCGTGCTCGGAGCTACACCACTCCTTTCTGGTGTTTACCTTCTCCCATTCGTCATGTCACTATCGATTACATCAGGCCTGACAGGAGTGTATATCAAAAAGTCTGGAAAATACCTTCCACCAATCTGGTTCGGCATGGCGGTCATGTTACTCGGCTTCGGTCTCTACATCAACTTTCCTGCTGGTCGTGACTGGCTGAAGATTATCCTCTATCAGATCGTAGCAGGTATCGGAGTTGGCCCTAATTTCCAATCTCCTCTCCTGGCTTTGCAGACGATGATCGCGCCCAAGGACATTGCAGCCGCGACAGCTACGTTCGGATTCATCCGCAATCTTTCAACTTCCATCTCTGTTGTCATAGGTGGCGTAGTCTTTCAAAACGAGATGCAGAAACGCTACCCAGCCCTTCTAGCAGCTCTCGGGCCCGAGAAAGCATCAGCTCTGTCTGGTGGCTCAGCAGGTGCCAGTGTTGGTATCGTGGCTCAACTTCCTCCTGAGCAACGAGATGTTGCTAGACAGGCATTTTATGAAAGTTTAAGAGTGATGTGGTATATGTATGTTGCTTTTGCAGCCCTCGGTCTTATCTGCACGGCATTCATTGGAAATAATGTTTTGACTAAGGAGCATGCGACTGTGAAGACTGGTCTTGCGGAGGAAGAGCGGCATCGCAAGGAGGCGAAAGAAAATGGAAGGATCAAGCGAGATGAGGGTACCATTCAGGATGTTGAAAAGGCTCCTCATGGGAAGCAGTAAATAGATGTACTAGACGAACTTCTTGCGATACTATCTTGCAGCATTTCGATCACAGCGTGGAGTTATTGGGCAAAAAGGTATTGGGATATTCTTGCAGTTTTGTTTTGTATGATCACTTCTTGCAGTGATCGGTCTTAGTCTACAATAATGAACCCTTCATGCAACCGCTCTTCTTCATCGGTGCTCTAATGCTGCGAAAACTTTCTGACCCCCTGCCAAGGATTATCTCTGGGGTGATTGTTCGAGTATACGACTCTGGTCTGACCAAGTTGTTGACCATGCGAATTATCTTCAAACACATTATAGCGCACCAGAGTTGCCTTTGGCTCTATATTTTACAATGCAGCGGCAGGAGATGCTAAATGGCAGAAAATTAATCCCAATCAGTTCTCGCCTTCCATATGGCGTTGACGCATCTGAACAGCCGTCGTCTCCGAACTTCCCATACAGCACACCAAGCGCTGTCTTTGCTGCCGACCGGATTCTCAGGTTCCAGGTTCCAGGTTCCAGACCTTGCCTAGTCGGAACTTCTCTTTGACTGCGACGCGGCTTGGTTACGTGTTCAACAGACCACTTCAGCTCCTCCGCGCTGTATCGTTTGTCCCACATTCCAGTCTTGTGACAATTGTGCGGCGTCCGTCTTCCTAATTATATATCTCTCATCCGTCGGCATTATTTCATGATCCGTTTGTTCCCTTTGATCCGTTTGGAGGACCAATTGCGTTCCCATTTCCAGGCGCCATGAAAGATATCTGGCGTCCTCCTTTCGCGGGCATGACGATGACTTTTGCGAACGCTTCCGAACTAGCCTCGTGGTCGCGAATGCGTCGCGCATGCTCTCTTACTCTCTCTTGATGTCGGCGCACTTCTACTAACATTGTTAGCATCCTCGCAATATTCCCCGCGAGACGGCTTCATATCTAGCGATTTGTCTGAGAGTTTTCACTCACCCTCTTGATGTAACCTCATCTCTTCTGCATGCCGCAGCGCTTCTGCCTCGTAATATTGCCTCATCTCGTATTCTTCCTGCGCAATCCTCTCCGTTTCCCTAGTCATCTTGTCCATCTCATCTTTCATCCTCATTCTATCCTCTTCCACCTGTGCGATTTCCCTCGCTCTCTCCTCAGCCTGCCTCTCATACTCCAGCATCTGTGGTGTCCGCGTCCCCCTCATCGCAGGAGGCTGGCCCGACATGATCGCAAACCCTCCTGTAAATCGTGCAAATGTGAAAAGATTGCTGGCGCGCTTCTGATTCTGAAATAGATATGGCGCAACTTTCGTATTGATCGCATCGAGGTCCACAGGCGAAAACTCCTCCTCCTCGACAAAAGACACTGACGAATTACTCGATATACTGAGCGTCGAATTGCGAGACGATACTGAAGCACTTTTCGGCCGTTTGTTGCGGAACACTTGCTGCAGAGGGATTCGTGTCAAGGACATCGATCATTTCAGTCCATCGTCATCGATATGTACTAGTTCTCGGCGCGCATTGGTATGGCTCTCTGTCGTTCGTCGTCTTGCAGATACATTTGATTGACAGTGTGTAGGGGCTGGAGTGGATCTGACGGAGCTGGCTTCCACTACCGTGGAAACTGTAATGGCTTCGAGGACAGGCTTGCAAGTATCAGATCAGTAGGATCGGATCAAAAGTCACCCCCGTGTCTCGGCATTTTGCTCCTTGAGGAGACGAATATTCAGCTTTCTGAGTCCCGTCTGGGACATGAGTTCCACCTCGGTTGAGGCTTGCATACCGTTTCAAGGATTTCGGTTGCAAGTACTTAGCCAGCTCAGGTTCATCCTTGTTACAATCGGACATTTTGAGGTAGTGAGCTGCATGAGTGGCGCAATTTTTGTGAAGGGCACGGCCTAGTGTTATCTTCCGACATCTTGTGCATCATGTAGTTGTGGCTACATATCCAGATCTGATGAAGGACTGCGACTTGACAGTGACAAGAATAGCCGCTTCAGATGGTAAATTGTCAGCCGCGATAGTTTCCCTTGATTGGGACTCACTGTATCTCAAGGATGATTTCGGACGAAAATGTGAGGTAGGCGTATGGAAGAGAGGGTTCTTCATAATGTGGTGAGGTCGTGCGTGTTTCAGCCTCGTACTGTTGAAGCTCCAACACTTGTAAGCGAGACTTGCGGCGGAGGATTGATTGATAAACATCTGATGCGTACTAGCCGGCCCACCTCCAGTTTCGCTCGGGGCTCGCTTACTGTCGGGGAAAGCGAATGTCACAGGCAAGCAAAACTGTCACAGCTCGGCCAAACTTCGGTCATTGGGTTTTGGTACA
>JACBAH010006736.1:0-14128 GCA_014282315.1 Neospermospora avenae | reverse complement strand
CGTTAGATTTTTCCCTAGATAAATAATTACTTACTAATTCAAATCAATTTCAAAATATTACGAGGGCGGGCTCTGGCGAGGCTGGAAATCGAGGACGCGGGGCTAGATACTCAGGCCGCACCGAAGCCAGAATTTCAAAGATCTTAATTCCTATGGGGTTTTAGAGATTTAAATATATCTCTCTAAATGCAACGCTATATATAACAAGTAAAGTCTTAATCAATTACTCGAATGTTAGTAGTACTTTCTATAGATCTTTGTATAATTTACTGGTATGGTCATAAAGTTATAAGAGGGCTTTGCTCAGCGAAGAGGGGGTCAAACGAAGAGCAGGTAGGGTTTCCAAAAAGCGGCTCGTTTAAACTTAGTTATGAATATTGCTGTAGATCTTGGGTCTTGGCTCTCGGCGGAAAAGGAAAAGGAAAATCTCCATACTGGGTCAATGCCGATGAAGCGATCGAATCATCGTCACCAAGGACGACCATCAATGGAAAGGGGCATTGCGTCTAAAGTTGCCAAGTAAAACTTAGACACTTTCGTCGAGTCTTTGATTTTTACCAAACACTCTTTGTCGCCTAGGATTAGTCCCTTTCTGTAACGAAACATGTTCCAAGCAGGGTATAATCAGCCAAGGCCGTGCGAGATTCATCTCAAAGTCAGAACATTGACACATCTTCTCCACGTTCCCCATGGCACCGCGTCTTCTCTTCTAATGTAAATGGAAAAATCCGGGGAGTAATACTGCTATGGCATCAGTAAGTGGAACCTGATTTTCTCATCGTGATGAAGTGAGATTTTGCCACTCGTCAAGCATGTATCGCACCTGGACATGGCTAATGAGGTGCTAGAACTTCACAAAGTCATCTGACTCAAGGGTGTCGAGCATCCTAGCTGGAACAATCGTTCCTACGGTCATCTCTTCATGTTTCGTCATTGCAAGACTATACTCGCGCAGGTGTCTTTCCGGCAGATGGGCTTTGGATGACACACTAATATCTACGGCATGGGTAAGGACGCCCAAGAAACGCTCATGGCAGGACTGATCACTTACAGGCAGCGAGTATTGGTCTAGCCGTCATCTCGTGTCTCTCCGTCGTCTATGGAGCCGGGCATCATCAAGACCTCTTGAGCAGTGCGGATCTGATAGCCTCAAAGAAATTGACATTCGCGAATCGTATCGTGTACCAATTTGTTCTTTGTACTACAAAACTCGGAATCTGCTCCTTTTACCTACAAGTTTTTCGGGACAGATGGAGCAAGAGGTTCATCTACGCCCTCTTAGCTTTCACATTGGTTGCAGCCCTGGCTATGGAATTCACCATAATATTCTCGTGTAAACCAGTATTTGCGGCATGGGATCTAGGGGCGAAAAACTGCCTCCCTCCTACTCCCACTTACATTGCTAACACAAGCCTCAATATTTTCATTGACTTGGCTTTAATAGCATTTGTTATTCCCAAGATCTGTGAGTTTCTCATTTCTGTGATTCCTCGTGAAAACGACGTTTCTGACACATGATTATAGCTCCTTTACAAATAACTCGTCGTCAAAAGGTCTATGTCTTCTCAGTTGTGTGTCTCGGATTCCTCGTCATCACCGCTAGTATTTTTAGACTACTGTCAATACTCAGATTTAACGACAGTGAGGACTTTTCCTGTAAGCTATCTTCCCCGGTGATACCTTCGCATCTAGCTGACAGGAATTTCGATAGGGCAAGAAGGCAATATCACTTCATGGATATCTATCGAAGTCAGCACAGGCCTCCTTTGCGCCTCAGCACCTTGTCTTCATCCACTCATCCGTAAATTATTCCCAGGTCTAGCATCTAGCCTTTCAGGCTCCACGGCCAAATCTCGCGATCACGCCGAGTCTGGCGAAATCAAAACGATCAGATCCAGACGGCTGTCCATGCAATCTCACGAGTCTACTTTCACATCGCATTTCATAAAAGCATTTACGGAGCGAGCAAAGACTAAATTGGAGGAAGTAAAATTAAAGACGATCAATGCGAAAAGACTCAGTCGAGGGACCTTTGCTTACGCGGTTCGTAAGCGGGAAGATGAATTTCAGGCAAATAGATGGGAGGATATCGTAAAAGATACGAGTGTGGAAAATTGGCTTGGCAAGACTGAGGATGAAGAAGCTGTGAAGAAAGCTGCTGCTACTGTGGCACTTTCCAATACGGGAAGAGACTTTGGGTCGATCGGGAGGAGTACGAGTGGTGTTTCATCAGTCATGAGCTCATTATAGGTGAAGATTGGTAAGTGGAATATCCGGATCTTTCGAGAACTGCTTCAAGGAGTTTTCTTAGCAGATATTATACTCAGAGCGAATTCTTGTACAAGTGTTGAAAGAGATCTTAATAGCTTCAATCGGACAGAGGATGTTTGACTGATTAGTTTGTGATATGCGAATATATTCAGCATACTAGTTTTCCTCACTCAAATCTCGCCCTAGTGTCCCTACTCCCACATTGCCCTGATGAATCGGAAAATAGGACTTAGAGGCAAAACAACCAAGTCGCTAAACCAGTGGCATCTTAAGGTTATTTATTGGTCCATGATCTACAGTTGTCCTTCAAACCAGCTCTTAAGCCTCGACCGTGCCAAAACTTTAAATATACATGTATCCAAGATGGTACACCACATCAATGCCGTCAATCAAGACAGAAAGAGTTAATGTCATTCTCAGAGACGGGCGAGCGTGGTGTAGGTAAGTCTTTGTGCAACCAATGATGATACGCTTCAAATCTGAGATATATGCGGCCAACAAATTAGGCTTCTGCGCATGATGACTGCCGCGCATCTGACGACTGATTCTTTGGCCGAGAGCTTTTGAGACTGCTCTTTTTTTTCAACTCTTCCTCAAGTCGTTTTGAAGACTTTAGTTGTTCCCGTGGACTTCAATCGGGTGTGCTGTATACCGATTTACTCACCAAATTCTGGTGTATAGTCAGGAAGATGGGTCTTTGAGAGCGCAACAAAGACTTGACGAGGACGTGGCTTTAGTTTGACAAGAATGCCTTCGAAGTCTTGATAAGTACACGAGGTTTCACCAATTGCATGTTTGAAGAAGTTCCAAACAAATAGTAAAGTTGCACGTAGCCATCGTATGCTTGAGGTACCCTTCATTACAAATGCGACTTATCTCGTGGTAACTTCGGTCATGCTGATGAAATATAGCATGAGTAGCATCAGGGGAAGGATCAGGAAGGTGAAATGAGGATTTACAATTCGCAAATATGATACTTTACAGCTCTGAGTATACTTCCGACGTTTTAAGGACCAAATATTAATAACAGGTATTGATATACTTCTTCGGGGGGGGGCATCGTCTCCTCCAGATGGCTTCGCGCTAGTAGAGTAACAGAGGTTTGTCGTAGCCTCGTCACCTGTGAATGGTTATCATAAAGAATTGCGACAAAATATCTCGCTTCATCGCTAGCGTGACCCCATCCCGGATCTGTGTATCTACGGAATAAACCTTTCGAATTGCATTTTCGAGATTCCACTCGCAATTCTCACCACCTAGTCGGAGGTGCGCAGACAACTCTCTTCACAGACGCACCTATATGGCATGACACACGTGTAACATCTAACTCGCCTCCCAAGAAAACAGAAAAACAAAATCGTACGAAGTCATTTCGAGAACTTCATACCTCGCAGCCCTCTCCCAGTCCAACCCTAATCCAGCACCGGCCTGATTCTAAGAGCCACCTACAGCTGCAATCGCCATTGCTCCACCGGCAGTCAAGCTCACAGTGTCGAGCCTGCTCAACATCATTACGATCAGTACCGACATGGGTCAGAACGAGAAGATAACCTTCATTTCAGCTCAGCTCGCAAGATATTCGGAGTCAGTTTCGCAAGATCTCCTCGATATGATGACAAGCAGTGATTATGCGAATAGTATCAATCTACCGGACCTCAAGAAATTGATTGGCAGCCTTGTAGTCAACCAGTCCGGGGTTTTAGGAGTCGATTCCGTCGAGGCTATCAAGAAGGTGCAAGGATTCCCGAAGTTCTCAAAACTTCCTGCTGAGCTTCGCAACCACATTTTACGTTTCGCTTGACACACTCGCTGTCTTTTCTCACTGAATTTATTGCGTAATAATGGAAGATGGCTCTGCCTGGTCCTCGAACAATCTGTATCTTCCCTGGCACTGGCGATAAGGAATCATACAACACCACCGCCGCTTTCTATAACAACGACCTCATCATCCATCGATCCGTTTGCAAATAATCCCAGGACGTTGTTACAAAACACTACCGAGTCATTCCATACTCCAATCTCGGATTAATTGCCACGCTCAAACCACGCCTAGCTCATGATCATCGCTTCATCTTGGTTCATGTCAAACACGACACAATCCATTTTGAAGGAAATGCTGTAATGAATTGTGTCACGGCTTGGACCGACCGAGAAGACACTCGACAAGTGTTCAATCGTACAAAACACGCTCCAGAACCAGCCTTCAACCTCACATCTTTGTCATTCTCCGCCGATGCCAAATGAATTGAAGGGTTGGTCTGTGGCGATAGAGGCCAATGGTGGTTGACAAAATTCACTGACTTGCGCAAGATCGTCCTTGTACAGGTTCCGAAGGATGTGTTCTTTGACCTTCTTAATACCTTTCTAACTGGCACGCCTATTGATAAGCAGTTCTGTTTGACACTTCTCTGGGAGACGGCTAAGCAGAGATTTGCTCCTTTACAAGTCTTCAAGAGCCTTAAGCTTGAAATTTTGGGCTTTTAAGAGTGAGTTGATTCCCTCCTTTTCCGTTAATCTGTATCTAATTTGTTGCGGAATACTCGACTCTGAGGAGAGAATCAGTAGAGTGCTTGCAGAGCGCTTGCAGAGCAGAGTACTTGCAGAGGGGTATTAGGACAGGGAGACATGGCAGACCGGGTTGATGCTAGAGAAGCAAAGAAACAGTTTGCGGGAGCCATGCTGCTTAGATCTGAGTAGAGGTACAGAGAGATATGGGTCATCGTCATCAGTATATGGCTATCGTGTTGACGTAGCAGAATGCTCGGGACGATTTCACCTGGTCTTCATCCATAAATAAGGACAAACATCTACTCAGCGTCCCGATGTGAAAAGCGTATACAGGTTGTCCAATAATCTCTCCCTTTGGCTACAGATAGGTAGCTATTCATTGGTCTTGCCTGGTAGGAATTTACCAAGAAACTAGATTATGTGGGCATAAAAGCTCGTCGATAGGCCAGTTGAGGGCATTTTTTACCCAGAAAAGAGCGTAGACTGATTGCGCTTCACATTTCATCGTCACAAAGCGACAAACAAGCATCAATTCGAGACCAGAAGAGGGGTTATCTGCTTCTGGTCAAGGAACTCCATCCACAAAGCCTTACATCAATCTCTGCGTCTGGGAGGTGCTCTTCTTGCTGTTACTTGATTCCCTTGATATTCATTTTTGAACTAACTACCTACCAAATTGAACTACGTAGCGCGATGCGATAGGTCACCTGCTCCTACCTCTGATCAAAACATGCCAAGAAAATAAGCGAAGTAGCCCTTCTGAATTCTGCCCCGAAGCTGCGCTCGACTTTGCGACGCAACATCGAGATTGATTGTATGCCATATTTTGTCGGACCTACTTTGAACTAGCCAATTAACAGACGATAGTGGAGCTGACCACCTATAGACCGACCCGGTGAACGACGAGCGTGAATACAAGCACAACTTCGGACTCGACAACACAATTTCGACATGGCAGAACAAAATTTGAAACTTCAGCTGATATTATTGTGAGCACTATATCTCTCAGAATCTCGACTATCATCTCCCATTTTCTCTTGTCT
The DNA here is from genome assembly GCA_014282315.1 of Neospermospora avenae. Classification (NCBI taxonomy): domain Eukaryota; kingdom Fungi; phylum Ascomycota; class Leotiomycetes; order Helotiales; family Ploettnerulaceae; genus Neospermospora; species Neospermospora avenae. The sequence goes on along the minus strand of JACBAH010006736.1, from coordinate 8,306 downwards.
CAATCGAGAAGCTAGCTCATTTGCCGCAGCTTTGTGCGATTCGTATCGTAAGTCTCGCAGTCTATAAGCTTTCGTAATTGATATCTGACCAGCTTTACAGATATTTAAGTATCTGTCGGAAGGCCGAAAGATGTCACACACCAGCAAAGATTTCGAGACAAAACGAACCTAAGGTCGTCTTCCGTGCCACACAAACGACAAAGCCATGTCCATACAAACTCCCATTGGCTCCGATGAGAACTTCCAGCTCTCGATTGTCAGATTGACCAGCCATATGGCAGATCTGAACATCAACGATGGAACTAAAATATCACAGATCCGACAATGCAGTTCTGCACAATTCTTCTCTACATTTCTACCCGCCCCTGATCATGCACCGTCTCTCTCACTCAACCAGCTACAATGTCGTACCTGAGGTGAATTTCGATCAGATCTCCAAGCGTCGAAGCGAGGAGAAATAGACCCAGAAATCGTAGTCAATTTCCCGATTTCCTTCACTTCCTGCCGAGTTGAGGACCCTGATCTGTAAGTACAACTTCATATCTTATTCCTTTACTTGTTTAGGATACGCCTTCAACAGGATACTGTAACTCCTTCCAACTTGAGTTCACCCTTCTATGACAGAATACTTATTTGATTATGAACTTTCAGGGAAAGAAGCACCACCTGGACAACGATAAAATTAAGATTCGCCGCCCCTGTACGAGATCTGCAACGGGGCTTCGAGCGTGCGGCTTCGGTATTCCTCAAAAGTTGGCACATGCTGCTTGTTCATCTTCGTGCAGCGTCTATTGAATCATGCCATCAAGTTATGAAGAAGTACCGTGCGGCTTCACTTGCCAATCTCGACTTGATTGCCTCCGTCGACATTTTGATATCCTCGAATCCTGCGAATGGAATCGGAATTTTTCTCATTAACGTTAACGAAAACGTTGTTCATATCAATCAGTACTGCACATGGATTTCACACGAACAATTCTCAGATATCTCGCGCAGCCAAGGTCATTCATTAGACAGTCTTCAAAATGTTGCTATACCACTTGGGAGCATAGCTTATGATAGCTAAGGCTGGCTTGTACACAGCCAATTGCAGAGAACTCGCTTCATGGGTCTCGCAGTTTCCTAGTCTCAAAAGATTGATATTGACACATGATGATCACATGGTTGATGTGCCAAGAATATTTCTCATTTCTGATTGCCAGGATACATCGAAGGCTCTTCTCGTTCGGAAGGCCAAACTAAGGAACAAATAGCCAATTGCAGGAATGAAAAACTCTTCTATTGTGCTTGGCAGGTTACTTGAGAGGTCGGCCCGTTCAGGAGGCAAGTATTCATGCATGTGTTTTTCAGCTGATAACGGAACCAATTAGGACTTGATATTTTGTCAGACGGTTGGATAGGCTGCGTTATCTACTATCTCTGAGAATGGTTGGTAGCTTCCACGCAGCTCGCACCTGTCCCGCATAAACTCCATTCAATTTGACATGTCAGCTCGTGGCTTTGGGCCTGATGTTCTCGCTCGCTAAATCGATGATTGGGGGTTCAGGAACAAGGTAAGGTAGGGAAGTCGTTGAGTGCAGCAATACAGTAGCGGGGCTGCTCAGCCACCACCATACTGTACTCCAAGGCAACAGAGTTGTAGGCTCCTGCGGCTGAATACTGCAGGTTCACGAGTGAGGTATTCTGAATATTTGATTTCTCCACATAGATCGCCTCTGATTTGATGAAGGAAGACCTGCTGCTCTGCTGACTGAATACAAAAAATTCGCGAGACAAGGACAACTCAGTCGTCAATCTGTACAACCCTTAACGATGAGACCAAAGCAGCGAAACAGCTGCTGGGACCTAATCTACAATGCTTGGAGCTACATGATCCTCGTCGTAGTCTTTATACCCGCAATTATCTACGTAGGCGTCAAATGGCTCATTAACAAAATCCGCGGGCCTGATTCAGTACCACTGGATAAGAAAGTACTGTCTATTGCTACCAATGTTGTATCCTCCGATGGCTACACTCCCTATGAGGATGCAAGTCCTTGTTATCGATGTCGCGCTATCAATCTCACAGATCCGAATTCGTCGTCTGGATATGCTCATTGTAAGACCTATGATGAGTTGCATGTAGCTGCTCGGGGTGGGTGTAAGATGTGCACGTTACTTCTGTTGGCTATTGAGAGAAGCGATGCGAAAGAGAGAGCTACACTTTGGCAGAGCTTCAGGTCAATGAGAGCAAACAATATCAGGCGCCCTACATTGATGTTAATTTCGAGGGATGGAGGGGGAGAGAGAGGGTTAAGATCGGATCTGGTCGATATCAGATTGGAGATGATGGTGGATGGACCGCCTGGGAGCCTGAGACTCGAGAGTAAGAGTGAGATTATGGCTGTAATAGGCTTATATGCTGATAAAAGTACGCTGACATACTCATTGGCTCGTGTTTCAGACCTGCTGCTGGCCTAATACTGATTATCGATAGACTCACCAGCTCAGGCTAAGATCTCTGGCCGCCGAATATTATGCGATGCTTCAGCCGTGGATGCTTCCTCCATGCGAAAAAGATGGATCAAAGATATCCTACTCGCAGATGACATCTTGCATCGTGGTACTCAAGAAGGAAACGATGAATTGCCAAGACGAGTCCTAGACATTTCACGTCTATCAGATGAGGAGGAGGATATTGTCAAGCTAGTCGAGACCGACACTCCGGCAATTAAAGGTAGATATATAGCTCTAAGTCACTGCTGGGGACGTGAAGAACATTTACGGCTCACCAATTCTACCATCAGTAATATGAAAAGTGGTATCCCAACCGCAAGCCTGGCAAAGAATTTCCGTGACGCCATCACTATAACGAGGCTCTTGGGATTGCGCTACCTCTGGATCGACGCTCTCTGTATCCTTCAAGACTCACAGTCAGACTGGGAACTAGAATCAGCGAAAATGGGACAGTACTATCACATGGCCTGGCTCACCATCGCTGCTGGAATGTCGGACAGTGGTAAAGCCGGTTTACTTGCGAAGAGGAGTCACGGCTTAGCACACATCCGACTAGAAACAAGAGTAAAGACTGATGTAAAGGCTATTGGACAGATACTAACGGTGTACTTCGCACTGGATCCCATCAAGCCTTCCACGCAGTGCCCGATTCGGACAAGGGGTTGGACTTTCCAGGAGGAGTTGCTGTCAAGACGCTATCTGAGCTTCGAGACAACGCAGACATACTTACGTTGCGGCACGATCGTTCATCACGAATGTGGTCGACAAGACAACCTGCTGAAGGATGAATCTCCATTCATGGAGGGCGAGCAACTTCTACAGAATAAGGATTGGTTGGAGATCGTACGGCGGTACAGCAGCCGGAATCTGACGAAGGATTCGGATAAATTACCCGCCTTATCGGGCCTCGCACACGAGTATTGTGCAAGATGGGGCGATGAGTATGTCGCTGGGCTTTGGAAGAAGAACCTGTGGAAAGATTTACTGTGGCGAAGGAATGAAGCGTATGCTCTACCTGAGCCAAGAAGGTCAGAGCATTATAGAGCGCCCAGTTGGTCGTGGGCCAGCTTGGATGGGAGGATTGACTTCATAGGGCCGGCAAATTGCAGCGAGGAGTCAAAGATTCAGATCCTGACGGTGAACATGGAACTAGCAGGGAGTGATCCAATGGGACAAGTATTGGGTGGGACGATAGAAATACGTGGCATAACATCGAAGATGGACTCCTATGGGAATGTCGTTAATCGTATTGGCATCGAACTCAGGAAACACTACGATGTACCTGGGGAGGTACGGCCTGAGACCCCCGCGAGGGACCAGTATTTGTTGTGGATCTGTAGAAGCTCGGGAGTGATATTACGACGTACCCTGGTCCGGAACGATGAAGAGTTGGGCAATATGGGTGCCGCAAAGCGATTTGAGCGTGTAGGATATTTTTCAAGTGATCTCTCAACGGAGTTGGATAATTTCTGGTCGAATGTCAGGCTAGAAGGTTGGCATGAGCACGGGAAGTTTGAATACCCAGAGGTGATAAGCCTCGTTTAGTGATTGAAAGAACAACAAATACCTGAAAGTAGACTTAAACCCTCCAAGCCTACCTCAATTAGACTTTTGGTAGGCCTCATAGACCTCGGGAGTCCTTGTTAGAAGGTATTTTTGACTGGTTAACCAGAGTAGGATAACAGACCCTTACTTTGTCCCAATGAAAGGAAAATCTTGCGCTGAGGCCCCTGCTACCTGCGCCCGTGTCGAGCCAAGGAAGCATGTGGAGCGAGTCAAGCTATTGGGAACATTGCGCAATAGGGGAGATTATCACTTACCTCCAGCCTTAACGACGAGTCCAGATTGGTGCCTCTTAAGTACAATGATGCTCGACGATCAGAGAAATTAGGGTCAGGCCGTAGTGGCGGATCGCGACAGGCTTGACTTTCGGACAATCCATTTAGAGCAGGAGCTACTCCTGGCCGGTTGAATACTCTGGTTTTAGACCAGATTGACGCCGTATTGATCATCTGAGCATGATCCCCGAGGTCCATATGGCCTACTCAAGTTATATCTCAGCTCGAAAATTCGGGTCAATTCCAGGCATTTGCCGTTGAAAGGAGTCCAAAAGAACAGGAGGGAGAATAACATGAAGTGACTCTAGACCTTTCACGGAATGCAACTAGAGCTATTTGTAATGTTTTACAGTGTTGTTGCATATGTACAAGAGCTTTGAAGCTCGCTATATGTATTTGTAAGGGTTCATGATTCCGTTCTGTGGTCTTTGTCAGTACCACTTTGTGCGAAAAAGAGTTCAAAAGACTTACCGGATCGTACAACTGCTTGATCTGCTTCATAAGCTTGATCATCGTATCACTTCGACTGTACCCAATATAATTCTTCTTTGCCAGTCCCAGACCATGCTCAGCGCTAATACTGCCACTTCTCTTTGCAATCCACTCGTACACGAAAGGTTCAAGCACCTTCTCAACTCGCTTATCGTACCTTCGCACTGCAATGTTGAGATGCAAATTTGAGTCACCCATGTGACCATACCCAACGACATCGACAACAGGATGCTCGTCAGTGTCTCCCATTAGCCCCGACTCCTTGATCTTCTCTTTAGTCTCTTCAACCAGAGCATAAAGCTCGTTGATGGGTATCGATAAATCATACTTGTAAACTCCGCCCCAGTGACCTAAGCATTCGGGGACACCTTCTCTCCATCCCCAGAGAGCTCTGACTTGGGTCTCATCTTGCGCAACTACACCATCGGTCACGATCTCATTCTCCATAACATGCTCAAGGAATTTCTCCAGCTTCTCAGTATCATGTTCAGAATTCGACCCGCTAGTCTCAATCAAACAATAGAATGGGTGCTCCCCTTCCAGAGGACGCTTGTTCTTGGTGACTGTATGTACGAGATTCTGAGATTGTCTGTCCATAAGCTCAAAAGCAGAAAGAATCTCTGATAGCTGTCCTTTTGCTTCCTTGAACGCCTCTTGAACTTTCTCATAAGATTCAAGACCGAAGAATGCAACGTTGATAGCCTTGGAACGCTGAGGACATATCACAGAGACACCAGTGATGATGCCAATAGTTCCCTCGCCCCCAATAAATAATTGCTTGAGATCATATCCAGTGTTGTTTTTCCTTAACTTGGAGAGATCATCCACAATGGTTCCATCGGGCAATACTGCTTCGATACCTAACACGCTTCCATGAAGACTTCCGTACCGTAGTAGTCTCAGACCTCCTGCGTTCGTTGCAACATTTCCTCCAATATGACAGGACCCCTTAGCTCCGAGGTCTAAAGGAAATATGTAACCTTTCTCTGCGAGAAAGTTGTCCGTAACTTCCAAAATACAACCAGCATCCACTACCAACGCGCCAGAAACTTCATCAAAGGATCTTATCTGGTTCATTCGGCTCATATTGATAACAATTTCATCGAATACTGGTACAGATCCACCAACCAGTCCGGAATTGCCGCCCTGTGGCACAACAGCCAGCATATTGTCATTGCAATATTTCAGCACCTTGCTCACTTCCTCCGTAGACCCAGGTTTCAGCACCAGTTTTGTATGTCCCCTGTATTTTCGCATCCAATCTCCGTTGAAAGGCTCAATATCCTCGGATGCATCTTTCGTAACGCCATCAATTACAGCAGATTCCTTCCCTAACAACTCTTTAAAGAAATTGACGTGATCCGAAGTGAGCTCGGCAAACTTGGAATCCCGTTGGATATCTGGGTAGGTCTCTGAAGTGAATTTGATCGTTTTGGAAGATCCTGTAGAACCCTTAGAAATGCCTTCGGTCTCTTCTGTTGTTGCTGTACTCTGCCATCGATTCTGCGGTAGAACTCTTATTTGTCGAGTGGCTAAAGATGGGGCAAAGCGAGCTCTGCGGAGGGCAACAGTGGCTCTCGATCGGCTTGCCATTCTGAACACAATCGATTGAATCCAGCAGTTTGCCTCTTTCTGTGAATCGCAGTCGGAGATGATGCCTTCGCATCCAGCAACAAAATAAGTGGAGTAGAGATCTCTCGGCGCAACATCGGAGCTCAGCCTTGCAGTGGAAGCCTTATATCAAAGGCCTGAGTTGGAGCTTCCAGGTCCGCGACTTCGTACGCGATGCAGCCTACCTGCTACAGACACCAAGCTACGAACATCCATCACATCAGCCTCTCAACAACGGCGACCTTTCTTCACGATACCCACGAAGCTGCACCCTTAATACCCCTTCCCAAGCAATCATAAATTATGGCGTCAGGATACGATAGAGCTCTTTCAGGTAAGCTCTAAGCTCTGACTTAATTGCATGTTGACCTTATGTTAATATCAATATAGTCTTCAGGTTAGTTGTACGGACCGCACAAGCTGCAGCTGATTTCTAACGATCTACAAAGTCCCGATGGACATGTTTTCCAGGTCGAATACGCGCTTGAGGCCGTTAAAAGAGGTACGATTGGCGCTGGAAGCTCACCAATGGCCAGGGACTGGAGCTAAAGTAATTGCAGGAACATGTGCCGTCGGAGTAAAGGGAGGAGATATTGTCGTGTTGGGATGTGAGAAGCGCTCGGCCATGAAGCTCCAGGATACCCGCATTACACCTTCGAAGATTGGTCTTGTCGATACCCACGTCTGCCTCGCCTTCGCTGGACTTAACGCCGATGCCCGCATCTTAGTCGACAAAGCTAGATTAGAAGCCCAATCCCATCGTCTGACTGTCGAGGACCCCGTTTCGATAGAGTACATCACGAAGTACGTGGCTGGTGTTCAGCAGAGATATACGCAGAGTGGTGGTGTTAGACCGTTTGGTATCAGTACATTGATCGTTGGTTTCGATCCGAATGACAAGACCCCAAGACTGTACCAGACCGAGCCTTCAGGAATCTACTCAGCATGGTACGTTAATCCTCAGAAGACTATTGAAGTATGCTAAAACATATACAGGAAGGCAAATGCTATCGGCAGATCAAGCAAGACCGTACGGGAATTCCTAGAGCGAAACCACAAGGATGATATGGATCGGGAGGCTACAATCAAGCTGACTATCAAGTCATTACTGGAGGTTGTACAGACGGGAGCGAAGAACATCGAGATTGCTATCATGGCACCAGGAAAGCTTGTTGAGATGTTGCCAGTGGAGGATATCGAGGCGTATGTCAAGGCTATTGAGCAGGAGAAGGTTGAGGAGGCTGCCAAGAAGAAGAACACCCGGACACCAGGCTCTGGCAATGCTGCCATCCTAACGAGACCTGCTGAGGGAAGTAGTTAGGCTGGTTTTCGACTGAGCTTGCACCATGTCAGGAAGCCATTGTACAATAGAAAATGAGCGATGATGACTTTTGACAGGCTTACATTCCTTCAACTTTTGACATTGAGCTGTGATGTGCCATGCCATTTTAAGCTTCGCATTGCAGGATATCAAGCACAAGTCAAGACTCGTCACTCCCCTTTCCATAAATCATGAACACCGTCCCAACTCCCATGCCGCTAAATCAGACCCCAAGCTCTCCCATAACCATTATCCCCTTAACCAAGCTTGTTCGGAGCTTCTTTAACATCGAAAATCGTTCTCAATTCCTCTCCCCGAATGCGCTCATCCTTCAACATCCTATTATCGACTCTGACATCCTCTCCCTCGACCTCCAACCTGGCTTTGGGCGTGAGCGCTTCTAGAACAAAGTGATTGTCGCAGTGTGGGCAGTACTCGTCGCTCTCCTCGAATTCTTGGGCGTCTTTTCGGAAGGCTTTCTTGCATTTCTTGCAGGCGAAGGTCTGAGTGTTGTTAGAATAGATAACGTGAAAAGAGGAGGGGGAGGG
>JACBAH010006735.1:0-14124 GCA_014282315.1 Neospermospora avenae | reverse complement strand
AAGGCGACTATTCAATTCTCGAAGACACAAGGAAACATGCAGAAGGGAATGCACAAGGGTATTTTTGTGTGTTTCGGATACACGGTATCATTATCTATGCGCTTAACTAATTTATTGCCGTTATGTTGCCATTTCTGTCAAGTTTGGTACCGGTCTGCCAGTAGTTACGCTCGAGACCCAGATATTTCCTCTTCGGGGACTCATGTGACCATTACTGATCTCTCGAGGTCGCGTTCGAACTTTAGTCTACTCAACAGAAGCAAACGCTAACTATGTCAACTACACTCTGGGTGACCTTCCTCTTCTTCTCACTCCAAGTTTCCAAAGTATGGACCTGGTTGTGTTAGACTAAATGCTAGGGTGTGATTAGGGCTAGAAACGCGTTGCTGAACACTCGTCATTAGGATGCCTCGTCGGGCACATGTAGTGAAGCCTGCAGTCGCTTATAGGGCCACGGAACCAAAATTTTATCACTTCACACCTGTGACCATGCTCCCATTGTTTGAACAGACTTCCTCTAACGAACGACAACAAAAGTCCGCTGCCTGCGTACTAGCATAGGACTTGCTTAAGCTATACTCGCGGGTATGTGTTATTCTAGGTGGAAGTGGAAACTTATTGCATCATGTGGGCAACATGATGAGCTCCTTTAGCAATGTGTTTCCAAGTGCCGAGCTTGATGCTTTTTGGATATTTGCATCGGTCCTAACCTGAAGCGTACATGGTATCGACATGATATCCTAGCTACCTAAACAGCCTCTGCTAGCCACGCAGTGTGAGCAAAGTCTATTCAAACTAATCGATCAAAAAACTATTTTAATCTAATTTAAACGAGTAAAAAGAGTTAATAGATTTTGCCCTTGATCAAAATAGTATTTAGAATATTTATAAATATTCTGAACTCTTCAAGATATAACGTGACTATTATACTACTAGTAAGAGTCTAAAGAATTACTTTCAAATATAGTATAAATAGACTTACAGGCTATCTAACTTAGCTAGTGTCAGATGATATTACCTAGAAAATTTCTTGTCTAATTTTAAGATTTTAAATACGTTTTACTGTACTCGATATCTCCCTTCCGGGTACTACGACGTGATGCCTTAGGCTACCAGGAGCGAGATCAGACTCTATCAAAGATATTGCTTCTGATAGGCTTATTCTATATATAGTAATAGCCTCGGTACCTTTCTATATTAATTAATTTATTTCCTGATTTACTCTAAATTAATCAAAATGAATTAGATGAGAGGTCGAAATGCTTGATTAAAGTAAAATAGTGGCTGTTGTTCTGTTTAATCTATTCACTGCTCATACTGTAGCCACGTCTTCGTCGTCTTCAATCTGTTGAGGCTCAATCTTGGTTCAAGAATTCGACACTGATTTGATTGTATATTAGTTGCAGAAAGCTTTGTCGAACTACTACTGTGTAGGACGGGCGTCGAATTTCCCAAGTAGCAAGATACCTATGGTTATGAGCCGCATGCTTAAGGCTAGAGGTTTAAGGGAAATGGGCGACTACTTCTGAAAATTGCTGAATCATAGAGTCAATCTTGTGTTATCTAGCACGTAGATACCGGATATGCACCGGATCAACGATCTCAGATCGTCGAGTAATTTGGATTCCTCCGCCTTGTAGCAATCCAAGCTGTGGGCTGGTCATCGAAGTGCAGCTATACTCAACCCAACGGTGGGTGATGTCGTGATGATAGTACCTGTGAAGTATCAGTATCCCTACCGTGTATTGGCACTTCGGATGGATGAAAGTACCTTTCCATTAGATTTCTGTCAAAGACTGTGTTGCTTCGGGAAATACTAATTCGTGTATTACGGATAAAATAGACTTATCAAAATCTGTATAACCCTAGTCTTGAGATTTAGGATACTTGACAAAGGATATATCCAGGCTTTACTTTTCCTTGTTTATACAATATAGTAGGTAACTAGACGTGTAGGATGTAAATTTAATAACAACTACGTATAGTAGTTCGACTACGATATGTTATTCGGTTTTTTCAGATCCTTTATAGCTTACGAAAGGCGCTAACTAGGCTATAATACACCAAAAGCATATTAATCAGCTAAGATTATAGTCATAACTTTCATTTCTATCCGGCTTCTTATAGCTTTCTTTATCTAAAAAGGAATCTTTAAAGCATGGCTATCAATCTAGCCTCTTCAGAGTTCTTGAATTATATTGCTTAAGTATACTTTCAGTCTCCGTAATCATTATATAACTCTATGTTTTCTGACTCATATAAATCCTTGAATCGTTGTGGAAGGAAACCCCCCAATAGCACTGAAAGAAGGTAGCGGAGAGCGACGACTAGAGGAATCACCGGGTAGTAGTGATCGATAGATGAATAACCGAGATACATGTAGCTATAGGTATAAATCGTTACGGGGAGGAAGGAACTAAGGTTCTATTTTGAATAGTATTGAATAATGGTATTTGTGTGATGATGTCCGAGCGAGATCAAGAAATAGTTGCTTAGACTAAGGGGTAGTCATGTGACAGGAAAGGAGCCTTCACATGTGATCCAAGATACCTCGATTTCTTCCCCACCACAATATTTATCAGAATAAACACTACAATAAGTATGTCTACTATTTGGAGTGTGGGAAATAGAATGGGCTTTATAGATTTATTGCTAGCGTCTATATAGCGAGACTTATAAGCGTGTAAGAGAAGGTATACCAGTTTTTTCTGTTCTAATAAGAAAAGTGTGGCAAGCTTGTCGTTTCCCGTTTTTCATCACAGTCAACACTCGTCTTATCATCCATTCCATCCCACGCAGTTGGAGTAGCCGCACCCTTCGATGCTAGCGGTCTACTTACCGAAGATGTGCTCATCACAGCATGCGAATACCTTGGAGGAGCCGGGAACGCATCAACACTCGAAGTTTCTTTCTTATCGGCACACCCATTCCCGGCATAGGCACCGAGTTCCACATTACGGGACACCGTACTGCTGTAGCGATCACAAGTATAGGTGTTCTCGGTGGTCGTAGTATATCCTGAGGATGCGCCGAAAAATCTGGGATTGATACGGCTGAAGAATTTCTTGGTTGCTGGGATGGATGCACACATCTAAGGGATCTGTATTAGCTGAATAATTTGTGTGATGAAGGTTTTTTGAAGACGTACGATGCCGACGTAAAGCTCTACCGAGCTGCTGACATATGCTGGGACTGCCAGCCAGGTTTTATCCCAGCTAGTGGTGACTTGGTATATGTAATAGGTCCTCATGATACTAGCCACTATAATCAAGAGACCTGCTCCGAACAAAACGAAAATGATAATTTGTTGCTGCGTTGGTAACTTGAGTCGCCAGATGACCGGGATGGGTAGAAGGACGACAATAAGATCGCCGATGGTATTAACAATGCCAGCAGCAAGCAGGTTCGCAGATTCGGAGATGCACTGAGGCTGTGGTTCAAAGGAGAGTGTCCAGTATGCGGAAGGCTTTCTGAAGTATATGTCAGTTATCGAAGTGAGGTAAGTATGTTGAAGGTCATCTCCGGTTTACGAAGATGGTGAAATGAAGGGATGTCCAAACAAAAGAGGTACGAACCCGCATTGGAAGGTAACTACGGAAATGAATGCTATACATTCTAAAATCAGGAAGACCATGACGCCGATTACGAACCGGTGGAACGTCTTGGTCCCTTCTTTGAAGATACGATAGACGAGTACGAGCATGGAGAGTTTTGTGAGGGTGGTTGCGAGGCTGAAGAGGACTTGGGTGACTTCAGCCAGCTTGAGACCCGCGACTATAGTGTCAGGCTTGACGTCCCAGACTACGAGCAGAGAAAGTTAGTATTGTGGTGCAGCATATGTGAATCATAAATCCTAATCAGGTTGTATTCTTGAAGGAGAGATAATTTCTCGAGAGCTGTGACGCGTGAAGCCAAAAGATTGCTTACTATGTCTGTTCCACTTGAAATGGCACTCTGCAAACAAAGCACAGATCATGAATGCTGTCGTAGGAACCTTCCCCATACCATTAGCGATTGTTCTTCTGCATCACCTTCTCCGTTCATTCAATCACTTACCATGGCAGCCAATATCAACCAATCATCCCAGCCGAAACTCCTGGTTATCTTCACCCGAGTGTAGCATCTTATGGCTATGATCATACATACAAGCGGGTAGGAGATACATGTGAATATCACGTTCGCAGGCCCGGTTGTCTCGGGGTTCTTGTAGTTGGGTTTAGGCCAGGAGACGATCACTGACACTGGTGGCATCTGCATCTTTGCGGGTTTGGGTGTATCTCCCGCATGTGCATGTGCGTATGTTCCCGGCGTTATGAAGTAGTGACAAGGCGAGTTATGTGAAACAGAAGCTCGTGCTGGGAGTGATAGTTATGACCTCACATGAATGTAGATTTTCAAAATCAGCGTGAAAAGGGCAAATGATGGACAACAATAATGAGGAGTGAACTACTCAAAAACAGTGAGACAAAAATCATACCAAGCTCTCATGCGGGGTTATGCGGAGAGTATATTAACCCCTTAATAGTCTACCTTTTTCTACAGTCAGCCATTGTCTATTTGGTAAAGTTCGTAATCTCCTATCCCTTCCTCTCACTTCAATTCGTACTGTAGTGGAAAGGTAGATCTAACCCATATTTTGGAAGAGGCTGCCTTATTGATTGGACAGAGGTCCCTGCGAAGATTATTCTCCACTCTGAGATATTTAGGGGGGGGGTTTATGTAGCTAGTTATTTTGTGGTCGAGAATCCAGGACTTCACTTCCCGCCCCCGCTTAATATACTAAGCTCCGAGCTAGCGGACTTTCTCTTTCCCCGAGCACTACTCTGTAAAGAGTATTAGAGCCACGAAATGGCACTTGTTCGTGAACGGCGGGTATGCTAAGGCGTTGCCAAGAGCGGGGAGCCGCGCTAAATTGGTTTGTCGCGTCTTACAGGATTGTTTTGCATACCTAGGTACTTGTAGTCTGGGTGAAGAAATGGGATGGTTGGGATTTGTGCGGGAATGTATGACTTGAGGCAGCTATTAATGAGAATATGATGAAACGTTGTCTAGGAGAATGACATCGGCGAACGGTTATGGCTGCGAAGGGATGCTGCCCTTTGCATAACAAAACATCCTGTATGAAGATTACTCTGCAGAAAACTATAATGAAGGATGCACACGCAAGGGCTGGCGCGATCGTCTTATGGCCGAGGTGTCCCTTGGTGAGCACATGCGTAAACAATCATATCTGACAGATACTGCACGTAACAATACGATCGCGTGCAAAATGCTATTCTCCAGAGCGCCGACATGATCAACATCAAGTACTCAAGCGCGTTGATGCACGTCGCGTCACAGAACGAGGCATCAACAGGCATTATTACTTAACTCGTAAATGTCCTCGGGAGCTATCTGAGCCGTGCCGCTGGCTACTGTTGTCCGGTCGATAAGTCTCCCTTTTATCGCTACCTTGATGCCTTGTTGCCTTTGTCACTGCTCGCTTTTGCCAGTGAGATGATAGTGCAGAGCCACTTTGCACAAATTTCAAACGAGGAAAACCCAGACATCACTTATGCCAACTTACCATCAACTGAGAGTTCCGCTTTCTGATCTCTAGTTCTGGCTATTGGATGCTACTATTGACAGCTACGGTACCTAGTTTTCGACCGTGCGTACGATGTTTAGATTGACTTTTCAGCGGATATGTTGCACGAGACCTGCCAAGAGCTTTGCCAGGGTTGCTCGGACAGGAATCGAGATGATCGTGCAAGTGCCAGCCCGCTGTCCATGCGTGGTCCAGTGACGATATATTCAACGGCTTGGGCTGCTGTCAACATGCTCGCATGTGTGTCCAGTAAGACGGGCTCGAATGTGTATAACATTGGGATATGAGGGCATAGAGATCTATCGAACATATACAAGAGCTCTTTTCGTAATGCTTTGAGGATGATGAGAGAACTCGACAGGGTGACAACAGCCAATTGTTTCTCACGCCTCGACTTTCTCGGAATAGTATTCTGTGTATCTTAACCGTCAAGTTTCCATATTGCCTTCGTCAGAAGTATGGACCCCTCCGAATGCGCGACATAACGCAGCTCGACCCTGACTCCAAATGGAATCATAGTCAAACCTCAAAAGTAGAATACACTGGCAATCATTCAAGCGGAGGGCAGAGCATTCTGAATCCCCTGAAAGGCATCAGGGACCTTCTTTGAAAGGCATTCGAGGAGGGTACACACACTTATACTCAGTTCTGGCCACAGTGGGCTTGCAGGGGAGTTTTGGTTGGTTACAGCCGTGTATTGTTGCCCTACTACTGTACTGTAGGTTCAGACTTCTGGAAAAACCTAGTATCAGACTCCTCGTAGTTGAGATAAGTAAACCCTTGCCCTGTCTCTATCACAGGGAGCCTCAGCAAGGGCCAACACCCAATGAATGGAGTAGAATCATACTAAATGTGGGCGAGAACCTACTAGAACCACTCTACTGTACAAGGTAGGGGTTTATTTACCCCAAGTACGAGTACACACACCCGCAGACGGCAAACCCGCAGAACGGGACGGAAAGCGAAGGACCGGAGAGGCACGATCGACTCAGCAGAGATGCGTACTCACAGAGGAGGTGCGTCTGCGCTCAAATGAGAACATACGAACAGGCGTGTCCTCCCATAGCCGCAAGTTTAGATCGCAAATTGTCTGACTGGCTTCATGACCATGCGCATCATGCACACATATTCCAGAAGCATTAATCAGACTTTGCAGTGTACAAGGCTTGCAAGATGATCTGAGGTTGATAAGATGATCTTTGTTGATGAAGCTCGAGGTATACGGGGTAGAACACAACCACAATTGGCTACTAAACTGAAAATCCCGCGATGTGAAAGCAAAATATATTAAAGTGCACGCAATTGGCTGCTCGATCTGATCGATTCCATCTGCCAAGCGGTGTGATTTTTGAGTTTACCTCCTGGTACGATACGCGAAGCCGCCAGAGCTGCCCGCCAGGATTCACGAGGAATTAGACGGATCTGCATTTAATCCTGCACGCAGACATGATCTTGCACGAAAATCGCAAGTGCCGGCGGTCTGTCAGCCAGTGAACCCAGTAACGACTACTCTACGGAATTGAAGAACAACTTGCTGATGAATACCCAACATAGCTTGTATATAGCTCGTTATTCAAATCTATTCATATACTTCGTAATGATAGAGGGGCAAAAAAGAATTGGAAAATTATGGCTCGGAAGGCATTTCCATCCGTGTAGAGATAAGGAAGCAAACAAGGAATGGAGAAATATAAAAACAGCTTTTGAAAGGTAGGAATACCATAGAGGATCATCTGTGAAGGAGTGAGGGGGCGACAACCGTTCATCAGTGCTCTCTTTGATCAGCATCAGCCCGATCCCGTTCCTCGTAGAGGGTTATGGGTCGGACTTGCAGCTTCTCTATCGGCTTGGTTCGGAGAGGTTTCGTATCCATAGGATGCAAGACACTGCTCTTTGCCTAGCCGAAGAGAAGTATTGGTTTTCGTCATTTGAACGGTTGTCTTGGGTTAGAAGAGAAACAGTAACGAAAGGCACTTAACCTACTTGATCTTTGACTTACTCGGTGACAAAAGAACCTTTGGGGAAATATTATTGAGCGAGCTCAAGAAAGCTTGCTTTTTTTTTGGACTTATTGAGTTCAGTGCTTGTGCTTCGCTGAACTGCTCACCAGCTTCTTCTTGAGATGCTTGGGAATTTTTTCTTTACGCTTCTCACGCTTTTCTTCCTTGACTGCTTTCTTGTGCTCCTATCAAACCATTAGCCACATGAACCAATTAGAATAAATCGTCATGAACGTACCTTCTTCTCCTCCTTATCCTCAAATCTCTTTCCTCTCGGTGTGCCCTTCTCAAATTTGCTCTCATCATCACTACTGTCACTTCCACTCCCCTCATCACTTAGCGGCGAACTATTATCCTGTGTCTCTTCTCCATCTGCCTCATTACCCGAAGACATAGGAACTTTATCGGCTAGGAGATTACGGTAAACGAGGTCTTCTTTCTGGCCTTTTCCGATCTTCTCCGCGTCGCGCTCGATGTCGTAGACTTGATCTAGGGTTTGAGGAATATATTGTTGACGGAAGACTTCGTTGTCGACTTCTTGTTCGGCGGCTGCTTGCTCACCCTCTTCTTCTGCAGGTCTGTTGGCTATCAGTACCTCCAGCGCATCCGATAGGCCGGGCTCTTGAGCTGGGCCATCATGGGTGGTGATAAATCCAAATATCGTTTGTTCGGAGAGGACATCGACGTTCTTCCTCCTGAAGAAATCGGAGACGTTCTTGATATCCATTCTAAGGAATTCTAAAGATCGAGGATGGTCGTGCTCAACACTCTGGGAGACGTCGATAATGAACAGTTTCTTCTGGTGGTAGAGGACGTTGTATTCACTCAAATCTGCGTGCACGAGTTTGCAAGTCTGGTACATGCGTCGCATGAGGCCGATCATCTGTAGGTACAGCAATCTCCACTGCTCGTCCACATCTTCTCCTTGTAGCTCGGCATCTCTGAGTCTAGGTGCTGCCCACCCCTTCTTATCGCCGAGGAAACCCATGACTAGAACATGTAGTCGTAGGTAGACAGGTTCTGGGCATGGAATACCAGCCAGATACAATCGCTTCAAATTTCGGAATTCCTTTTCCGCCCAGACTTTGACCATAGCACGGTTGTTTCCTTTATTATAGCCTGATCTGAAACGATGTTCTCCAGTGACATAGCGATCACGGTCCTTGAAGACAAGAATACTAGTTTTGTAGACTTTGATAGCTCGGTGAATGTTAGGGACATCTACGCTTCCCTCGCTCGATGGTACTGACACAGCTCCGTACACGTTTGCTTCCTTTCCGGTACTCAGACATCCGTTGACTTCTGACACGATTCCTCTGTTGATCATCTGCAACAGGATCATTCGAGTCCGCGGATCCAAAACTTGCTCGTTCGTAGCCCGATCCGACTTGTCCTTCCCATGTGTCTTGTTCCTCTCGCCGCCACCTCCGCCTTCCAGCCTGATTTTTCCAGCATGCTTCGAAAGACTTGTGATTTGATCGTCTACACTTGCTTGTGTATTCGCAACTGGCTTCTGAACATTTGCTCTCGGAGCAGTGGCGTTAGGGTCGTTGAGTTTTCGTTGACGGTTGTATGACTTTGTGAGATCGCCTGAGGTAGGGTCGTATTCTATGTCGTCAAAAAACTCCTCCTCTTCCTCTTCGTCGAATAGATCATCGTAGACTTCATCCTCGTTATCTGCTGCGTAACCACCTGTGGGAGTCTGCGGGACATCTTGGGAGGTTGAAGTTGTTGATGTTGTGTAGCCGTGATTGGGGATATATGTATGTGTAGGATCTTGAGCTGCTGCAGGAACCGAATCCTTCGAGTCCGACATATTGAAAAGTTTGGTGGTAGAGGAGTAGAACGGAATGTAGAAAATGAATCTAGCGGGGTATTGATTCAGCGGCAAAATTGTGCACTCGATACCCGTTATTTCATCCCACCATGATTTATTCTGCCGCATATACTCCGCTAAGCGGAATATGGACACCGCCTTCTTCGCGAGGTCGTCCACGTCCCCTTCCCGCAACTCGAACGCGTCAAGATCGCGTTTCCGCCAGATGAGAATCAGCTACCTTTGATTGCGACACCAAACCACAAACGCTAAGGTTCCGAATTGCACATCTCGAGATTATTCCAATTTCTGATCGTGTACACTATCCCAAGAACTCATCTAGTTTCGTTTTAAGCGCAACAAAACCCCCGCCGAACGCCCCTGCGGCGCATACAGGTCGCGAAGATGTATATCAAGCAGATCATTATCCAGGGCTTCAAGAGGTAACTTTGCCCCTTTCGCGCAATGATTCGTACTTATGTGTTACAGTTACAAGGAACAAACCGTCATAGAACCTTTCTCGCCAAAGACAAACGTCATCGTTGGCCGCAATGGCTCCGGAAAGAGCAACTTCTTCGCAGCTATTCGATTCGTTCTCAGCGATGCATACAGTCAAATGGGTCGCGAAGAGCGACAAGCATTGCTGCACGAAGGATCGGGTTCTGCTGTGATGTCTGCCTACGTTGAGATCATATTCGACAACAGCGACGACCGATTTCCTACAGGCAAGGAGGAGCTCATTCTGCGACGAACAATTGGACTCAAGAAGGATGAATATTCCCTGGACCGCAAGAACGCAACGAAGACAGATGTCATGAATCTCTTGGAGTCGGCTGGTTTCTCGCGATCGAATCCATACTACATTGTACCTCAAGGACGTGTCACTGCTTTGACGAACATGAAGGATCCAGAGAGACTGAATCTGTTGAAAGAAGTTGCGGGAACCCAAGTCTACGAAGCACGTCGGACAGAGTCATTGAAGATCATGACCGAGACAAACAACAAACGCGCAAAGATAGATGAGCTACTCGACTACATCAAGGAACGTCTTGCGGAATTGGAGGAAGAGAAGGAGGAGCTGCGCGGATACCAGGAGAAGGATAAGGACCGTCGTTGTCTTGAGTATGCTTTCTACCATCGCGAACAGACTGCCTTGGCGCAAGCGCTCGAGGAGATCGAAGAAGCTCGCCAGGGTGGTATGGAAGGATCCGATGAGCAACGAGAGCAATTCGTAGCCGGCGAGAAGATGATTCTTGAATTAAACGCGGAAAGCAAGCAACTTACACGCCAAATGGACCTTCTCAAGCTGGAGCGCCGCCAATTGGACGAAGATAGACGAGAGACTTCAAAGGCGCAAGCGAAGATTGAGCTAAAGGTCAAATCATTGACAGATGGTCAGTCGGCGACAGAAAAGGCTCGATCCCAGCACCAGCAGGAACTTAAGGCAGTCAAGCAAGACATTGCAGCTAAAGAAGCTGAACTTGCCAAGATTCTTCCGGATTACAAAGCTAGGAAAGCGAAAGAGACGGAAGTTAGGAAGAACCTTGACACCGCTGAAGCGACGAGAACAAGACTTTACAATAAGCAAGGCCGCACAGCTCGATTTAAGAACAAGGCTGAGCGTGACGCTTGGCTCAGGGATGAAATCCAAAATCTCAGCACCGCTTTGGGAGAGCAGAAGGCTAATCGCACCAATGCCCAGGAGGAAGTCAAGATCGTTCAAACAGAAATTCAGAGTCTAGAGGGCGAAATCGCAGGTCTTCGAAAGCGCTTTGAGGGCTGGGGAGGAAGTAGACAGGCGCTACACGAAGAGGTCACGACCGCCAAGGACGGACTTGAGAAGCTGCAGGACGAGCGGAAAGTTCTTCGACGCGAGGACGACAAGCTGGAATCAATGATCGAAGATGCTCGGCAGGAAAGAAATCGCGCAGAGAACGTACTTTCCCACAGCATGGACAACGCCACTTCTAGAGGTCTCGCGGCCATTCGTCGCCTCAAGCATGAACATAATGTTACCGGCGCTTACGGTACCGTTGCCGAGCTCCTCGAGGTCTCTGATGTCTATCGTATGGCTGCCGAGCAGACCGCGGGAAACAGTCTCTTCCATTACGTCGTCGATAACGAAAAGACCGCCACATTCTTTGCCGATGCTTTGTACAAGCAACGAGCAGGTCGAGTCACTATCATTCCAATGGAGCAGCTTAGGACGCGACCAGCTAAGCTCCCGAACGCATCTGATGCCATCCCGTTACTAGGAAAACTCACCTATGACAAGAAATATGAGAAGGCTATGAACCATGTATTCGGCAAGACCGTGATTTGTCCCTCTCTTGCTGTTGCTGCGCAATACGCTCGAAGCCATGGCTGTAATGCTATCACCACCGATGGTGACACTGCCAATAGAAAAGGAGCAATGACAGGTGGATACATCGATCCGCGCAAATCACGACTCGAAGCTGTTCGCGCAGTCAGCAAATGGGTTGATGAGTTTGAATCCCTCAGGGCTCGGTCGGATGAGATCAGGAAGGAGGTTGAGAAGAAAGACCACGAGATCACTGAAGCCATTGGGGATTTACACAAATTGGAGCAGAATCTGAGCCGGATGGACGACAGTTTGGAACCTCTCAAACGGGAACTCAGAGGCAAAAGTACACAACTCGAGAAACTGAGAGACTCCCTCGACGCTATCACTCGCCAAAAAGAGGTTGTTGATGGAATGATCCGCGACCATGGAGAAAGTATCAGCAGTTATGAGAATGACCTAGCTGCCGACTTCAAGAAGGCACTGACAGCTCAAGAGGAGCGCCAACTTGAGCAGCTTAACGAGACTGTCCAGGAACTTCAACAGGAGTGGAATGACCTAAGTACGGCCCGCCGAGACTTGGAAGGTCGCAAGCAACTTCTTGAGGTCGATATTAGAGAGAACCTTCGCATGAAGCTAGATCAATTGAACAGTCAAGAAATTGACGCCATCACTGGTGGCGGATCTGGAAACCTCAAAGAGGCTCAACGGGAGCTGAAGAGGGTTCAGAAGGCTGCCGCTGCTGTTGCTAGCAAGCTTGAGGATGTTGAAGGTCAGATCGAAGAGCATGAAAACAAGATCTCGAACCTGGCAAAAGAGAGAGCTCAGCAAGTGGAACAGCAATCTGAGATCGCGAAGGCTATCGAGAAGGCACAGAAGAGAATGGAGAAGAGTGTTGCAAAGAGAGCTTTGTTGACCTCATCCGCTGCGGACTGCGCCAAGAATATTCGCGATTTGGGTGTACTCCCTGATGAGGCATTCGAGAAGTACTCTGACAAGGACTCGAAATACGTAAGTTTCAGCAAGCGATGTTTGATTGCTTGGCTAACATTTTTCAGATCACATCTAGGCTTAAGAAGGTCAACGACGCCCTGAAGAAATACAAGGGTGTCAACAAGAAGGCATTTGAGCAATACAATAACTTCACCTCCCAACGAGACAGTTTGACCAAGCGAAGAAAAGAACTCGATGATGGTCTCACATCTATCCAAGATCTTGTGGAAGTTCTGGATCAACGCAAAGATGAAGCCATCGAACGTACTTTCAAACAAGTATCCAAGGAATTCGCCTCTATCTTCGAGCGCTTGGTCCCCGCTGGTCGTGGCCGTCTAGTTATTCAACGCAGAACCGACCAACGCGGTCAGAATGACGAGGACTCGGAGGAAGAGCCTCGTGAGAGTGTGGAGAACTACACTGGCGTCGGCATCAGCGTCTCATTCAACAGCAAGCATGACGAACAACAGCGCATCCAGCAGCTGTCTGGTGGTCAGAAGAGTGCGTTCCCCAATCATATCCCCCTTCCCTCACCCACCTTCCAAAGCTAACAGCCTGTCAGGTCTCTGCGCCCTGGCCCTCGTCTTTGCAATCCAACAATGCGACCCGGCGCCTTTCTACCTCTTCGACGAAATTGACGCCAATCTCGACGCCCAATACCGCACTGCCGTCGCTCAAATGCTCGAAGAGATCTCCGCTCAACAAAGTAGCCAGAATGCGGATAATGGCGCGGGGGGCATGAGCGGACAGTTTATTTGTACGACTTTTAGACCAGAGATGCTTCTGGTGGCGGATAAGTGTTATGGGGTTACGTTTCATAATAAGACGAGTGGGATTGATGCTGTGAGTAGGGAGGAGGCTTTGAGATTTGTGGATGGTGAGGCGCCAAAGTAAGGTTGACTTGAGGCAGGGGAAACAGTAGCATGTTCAACGGCTTGTAGGATGATCAGGATGGATATAGGGGTCGGCATGGCGTTTTGGATGCTTGGGCTTGTTGTTCCATTAGCTGTGCTGTCTTCTCTGACCAGCAAGATATATAGTGCAAGTACTCTGCTTATTTGGCACTGGTTATCTCTGCATGTGCAGTTGATATTGCTTATATAAACACTTTGCACATCACCTCATCACCTTGAAATGTCAAATTCCCAATTCCTAAAATCATGCTGGCTCATGTTGACATATATCTATTTTCAAACATCATGTACGCTTCTCAATCGCTTTTCGAGGTGGTCCGTGCGTCGCAGATATTCGAACAACTTGTTGAATGCAACATTGTCCCGGCGTTTTGGGGGGCCACAGGTTCGAGATAGGTATGCGACGTGCAACAAAATGGAAGATTGGTTGGTGCTAATACGAGACTGGCCAATGAGAATATGTCTTAGTAGCACGTGATATTGAGGTAAAGCAAGAGGTTACAGGTGTCGGT
>JACBAH010006734.1:0-14081 GCA_014282315.1 Neospermospora avenae | reverse complement strand
GTGGGGGGCGTCGTTGTTAGCATTTTGGAGCGTGGCATGGGTGGGAAATGCCAGATTATCCGGGGTTGCAAAAAGCGCATCTGGATCGGAGGTTATTTGTTTAAGATTTCGAGGCTTTGCCGGTGCATGGATCTACGGTATTGTAGGAAGCACAGCAATAGAATGCTCATCAATGTCGAAAGTCTCTCGATTCCAAGCGAATCTTGAAATTTCATTAAAGTGTCTACTGATCTGATAAAATATAGTACAGGTCACAAACCCCAGTAGATGATGGTGTTTACTTGAATACATCGAAGGAAACCTCTGACTAGAAACAGAAAATCCAATCTGACCCAAAGACCTTTGTATATGTAACCAGACTTTATGTCTGTAATACACCGGAGCTCCTGGCTGCATTGCTTACATACCTGAGTGAATATGATTGGGAAGGGGTTGCACAGCATCCCCACGTGATTCAATAACCCCTCATCATCGATTACATGAGCATCGCTCGTTCCCTTCGAAATCACGCCACCTCTTATTCAAGCATACAACTTCTCCCTCTCTTTTGACTTCTCTCAAACCACCAATCGAACCCATTTGAAAGATTTAATAGACGCTCTACCATCAAAAGACTACAAGCAAGTACACAATGCCTACAGGAAAAGCCACCGCAACTGTCGAAGGTCGCAAGATCGCTGAAGCTGAGGAGTGGGAAGTCGTCGAGGGAAATGTTTACGTAGGTTTTCCTTAAATATGCAATTACGCCTCCATGCTAACAAGGTGATAGTTTCCTCCTTCGTACGTACCTAATTTCGATTGTGAGACTCATCGTCGAGGTGGAAACTAATGTCAATGGATGTTAAGCTCAGTCGATACATCGCTCCTGAGCAAGACTGATCATACCACTCATTGCCCATGGAAGGGTGATGCTGCGTACTACAACATCAACCTTGATAGTAAGTTCATCTAACAGCAAGACGAGGCTCTTGAGAAGTGAGAGATGTTGCTGACGAGAGGCAGAGACTGAGTTGAAGAACGCAGCTTGGTATTATCCCGAGCCAAAGGAGAAGGCGGAGAACATCAAGAACTATGTTGCTTTCTGTAAGTTGTCTTAGTCCGGATGCTTCCTGTTTGAGAATTCCCGTGTTGTCAGAAAGGGAAAGTGTAAACCATGGTCTCTCTTCCCTGAAATGCTTGATTTGGGAATCGCTATCGAGGAATTGCTTTGCAATTTTGCTAATGATTTGCTCTAGACAAGAACCTCGTCACTATCAAGACTGAATAGATGACTCGTCCTCGTGATCTTTGAGAGAGCACTCCGCCATAGGTGTGTTTGCAGGCGCTATCAGTCTGGTACCGTGGAAAGGAAGGGGTGCTAGATTTGACAAACGAAGAATTTGCGGGAAAGAAACTATTATTAGTTCATTGGTCTTTCAATGAAATCAAAGCTTTGCGGATTCAAGGCTTTGTAAAATGTGGGATTAATGACGTGCTTCTGGCTCGCGAGAGAAACTCAACTTCTTGACCTCGTCGAGTGAAACGGGTAATATGGACGTTCTAGCACTTTGAGACAATAATGAAGAAGGGCAACTTTCAAAGGTCGACAGGATAACGCGTGCAGAGCCTTTTAAAAAGAAAATAAATATAAGATTTGAAATCAAAATGGATATCTGCCCATGAGATGGGATTCCAGACAGGAAGTTGAACACGCGTATGATACGCGAAAAACTTCCCCACATCGCGTCTCCCAAGGAATGCCATCTACTTACAATTTCGAGCAAATGTCCAGGCGCTCAAACTACCACGATTAAATTACAACGACGATGGATGCTTCAGATCATGCCGCGCCTGGCTATAATGACGGCAATCGCGCGTTTCTACAGGCCATGATGGCCCGCGGAACCTTGACGTTGAGAGAAGCCAAGCCATTACTCGCAGCCATCTTCTCGCTCGATTCAGGTGCGATCACTGCTCCATACATATCTTTGAACAGTAGCTAACCGAGTTGCAGATAGTCTCGTCGAGGCAGACGATGTCACGGAAGCAGATCTAAATTCATACATTTCTGCGGCTGCAGAAGCCATCTCACCCTTCGACTACGAGATTCGAACCACACAACACCAAGTCACGAAAGAGCGGGTCTGGGCCTTCGTGAACAGTGTCAGCGATCCGCTCACGCAGATGGCTACAATTCGATCGACTGAAGAGACCTTCTACATCAAGCGGTTTCTGGATGCTATGTTCGTGACCTTCAACACAAGACGGAGGGAAGTCATGGCTATGAACAGTTTCCAGGCACTTGATCTCAAGAAAGCTAGTAGAGAAAGTCTTGATGAGGAGGGTAGTCAGGCACAAGCTGTGGATAAGGGACTTTCAGCAGATCAAGTGGAAGATCTGCTGAAAAGTCTTGCGCAGGAAGGCTGGATTGCTAGGAGTCAAGAGGGATATTTCGCACTTACGCCTCGGGCATTGATGGAGCTGAAGAGTTGGCTGGTGGAGACTTACAACGACCCGTCTCCGGACAATGACGATGAATGGCAGCCGATCAAGAGATGCATAGCTTGCTCTGAGATCGTGACGATAGGACAGAGATGTGTGGAGCTGAATTGCAATGTGCGCCTGCATGATATTTGCGAAACTTCATACTGGGCGTCTAGAAGTGGCGTGAAAAAGTGTCCCAGGTGCAAAACGCCGTGGGATGGAAAGCACTACGTTGGGCAAAAGGCAGTCACGACGACTGAAGAGTATCTGAAGGGGAAGAGGAGGAGTGGTGTCAGCAAAAAGAGAAGAGGTGCAGAACCGGAGCCGGAGCAAGAGGTAGAGCAAGAGGAGCAGGAGGAGCAGGAGGAAGAAGAAGAGGAAGAGGAGGAGGCGGAGGAGGAGGAAGAACAGCCGGAAACAAGTGCTGCAGCAAGTAGGAGGAAGAGAACTCGACGAGAGGCTGCGACGTTAAACGAGTCTGATGAGGAATAAATGTTTGTCAAAAATCGTGATGATGTATGAATTGAGATGGGCGAAGCGGGATACCATATGAGGTCAGGGACCTTGAAGGCGTTTGTGATATTCCCTGGTTGGTGCATGCGGCAGAGGGGGCTTTCTTGGCTTCAAAGGATATACATCGAGTTCAATGCAGCATAAATATAATAACAATAATACAATCAAGAGGCTAAACAAGATGTGATATGTACGTCGGCAGAATATTCTTGCGAGAGTTTGTATCGCAGTAGTGGGGGGTGATTTGCCGCTACGCCCAATAAGGAGGGTCCTGGGGCAGCTGGGTCTCGGGCATCACGTCTTCTCCATCTTCATTTTCATCATTCAATATTCCACTCTCCCTCCCTTTTTGTTTCAATTGAGAAAAGTGCCTGAGTCAGGGCCTTATTTCTAAGAAGCATGTATAAGCAATTAGACACCTACTTGTCTCCCACCCCGCCAAAACGACAAAACCGTCCAAAACTACCAGTCTCAATTATCACAATCGTCGCACTTGTTCTAGGCTTACAATTTATCGTCCTTCCGCGATACGTCTATCAATCGACGCCTAGCGAGATTAGACTCACTCAATTCCAGCTCACAGTATTAGATGAAGGACTACGTAAATGCCAAGCAGACCGAACTCCTCCAATTGAATATCCTGTGACGACTGTAAGCTCACGTACAAATGCACGTTGGAATCCTAGCACTGGACAGAATGAGACTGTCATTCTCCGAAACGCGACTTTATTCGATGGCGAGAAGATCTTTGAAAATCCCGTTGATGTCGTTTTCAAGAAGGGTCTATTCGAGTCCGTATCGGATGCCAGACAGCCAATTGTCATCAAAGGCGCGAAGGAAATCCAACTGGATGGCAAGTTTGTGACTCCTGGCCTGGTCGACATGCACTCGCATCATCTGTCGATGACTTGGCCTTTACTAGACTCTACGGACGACACAAATGAGATGAATCCAGCTTTTGCGGGGTTGACCCCATTTGTCAGGATTGTTGATTCTCTGAAAGCTTATGATTATGCTACAACGGTCATCGCGTCTGGAGGAGTTACGACCTCGTTGATTTTGCCAGGCTCGGCAAATATCATGGGCGGCGAAGCTGTTGTTGTCAAGAATGTTTTGAAGTCTGGTGAGAATGAGGAATTCGTGGTTGAAGAGCTACTTCTGGAGCATGGTGAGCCTGTGGAGAATCGAAGGCGGTATATGAAGATGGCTTGTGGCGAAAATCCGAGACGAGTGTACAAGCATACTCGTATGGGCAATGCGTACCTTTTCCGAAAGCAAGTCAGTATATATCCTAATCGTTCGGAGATGCTATGTCGAGAATACAAACATCATGAATTCAAGCTAAACTGATATAGATGGAAAGGGCCAATGAGCTCAAAGGAAAGCAAGACGCCTGGTGTCTGAAAGCAGCAGCTCTCAGAGATAACGGCAATGTCGCCGCGATCTCAAGTCTCTTGGACGCCTCCTCGAAAGATGAAAGTGCAACTGATTACCTGGAATTTGATTCTAGTATTGCCATTTTAAGAGGGAAAATAGGGCTCAATATCCATTGTTACGAGCCAGAAGATTTCGAGGATATGATTAAACATAGCAAGGAGTTTGGATTTAGGATTCAAGCTTTCCATCATGCGTTGTCTGCTTGGCAAGGTAAGCCTCGTTTTTTGGGCTGTTTCCTCCATTTCATGTTGAGGCATAAAAGAGTTGATTAGCGTTGATTGTTTCCCTTCACCTCCTAATCCAAAAATCAGGCGTAGTAAAGTTCCCGATGCTGTCACTGACTCGATTTTCTAGTTCCTGAGATGATCAAAGCAAGTGGAGAGTGAGTCAACAGTGAATGCGCTATCATCAACTGGAGATTAATATATCGTACAGCAATATCACAATCGCTACCTTCTCTGAGTTCGGATTCTATAAGAAAGAAGCATATGAAACGAATCTATGGGCGGGAAAGATTCTTTCTGACTACAAAGTTCCTGTCGCTTACAAGTCTGACCACGTCGATGCGGAGACGAATGCAAAGTATCTCCTGTGAGTCTCTTTGACATGGCGAGATTCCGAGCTAATTAGATTACTAGGTTTCAAGCAGCAACAGCACACTCGTTCCACCTGTCTGAGCTTCTGGCGCTACAGTCAATAACCAGCGTCCCAGCGCACTCTTTGCAAATCGACCATCGAGTTGGTTATGTCAAACCAGGATACGACGCCGATCTTGTCGTTTGGGATTCGCATCCACTTTTGGTCGGAGCCACTGCTTTACAGGTGTATGTCGATGGAAAATCTACTCTGGACCCCAAGAAAGTCGAGGAGAGTCTCTCCAATGTTGAGGTTTCCAACGCGATGGAAGCACGTAAACCATCGATGCGAGCGGTCATCCCAAAGGAAAGCAAGGACAAGCTTTGTAGTGAAGTAGAAAAAGCAGGTACCAAGTTTGCTGTTACTGGCATTAAGAAGTCCTTTTTGGAGGGACAGCAGTCAGCTTCTACAGAGACTGATAGTTTCACAATGGTCGTTGATAGCGGAAAGATTGTATGCTTCGATGCCGCGGAAAAGTGTGCTAGCATCAGCGCAGATGCCCCTATCATCAACCTTAAAAATGGCCACGTACTGCCTGGTCTCACTTTAGTCTCTGTGCAGCTTGGTCTTGCGGAAATAACAACAGATAGCGATACCACTGATGGAGAGGTCAAGAAAGCAGCCGGCGCTGACCCAAAGCATGCCGTGTACGCGAAGTACGGTGTTCATCTTGAAGGAAAAGGATTTTCAAGAGCCAGAATTGGCGGTGTGACCAGGGCGATTACCGCTCCCATGTCCGAAGGCTTTACTACTGGAATCAGTACAGGCATCAAAACGAGTGGAAATAAGACCATCTTGAACGGTGGAATATTCCAAGATGATGTCGCATTGCACTTTTCGATTGGGCAGGACTCCAAAGGTATGTTGGAAGTGGAGCGAGGAAAGACCGAAGCTAAGAGCTTGACAGGAACTGAATCCCTCCCTACCATCTCGTCGGAGATTTCGAAATTACGCGAGATTATCATCGAGAACAAGACGAAGGATAACATATATGGAAGAGCTGCTAATGGGACAATCCCGCTTGTCGTGCACGCCGACAATGAAGTACGTCTTGCAACATCCCGAGAAAGCCATACTAATTTTTAACTTCTAGTATGATATCATGCAACTCATCAAGATTAGGCAAGAATATTCTGATCTCAACCTGGTCATTTATGGTGGCTACGGCGCTCCTTTGGTAAAATCTTCATATATCACATTCTGATAGATTCTGCAGGGCTGACATCAAAACTCTAGGTCGCCAAAGAACTCGCAGCAGCCAAAATCCCCGTCATCCTAACAGCCAACCGCGGAGCACCGGCCCATTTCGATGTCCGTTTCTCGCTACCAGGACCGCCACTAAGCAGATCTCCAGCAGCAGTACTCACTGAAGCCGGCGTGAAATATGCTATCTCTGTCTTCGGCGAAGGTACGTCCCCGCTTTCTCAATCCCTTCGCTTTTCACCGTCAATATATACTGACAACCTGCTTCTTAGGAGAGACTTCACATGTCCACAATATACCTATCGAGGCAGCATGGGCTGCCAAGTACGCAGGTCTTTCCGCCAAGCAAGCTGTAAATCTTGTATCGAGGAATGTTGAGGAGATACTTGGCTTGGCAGTTGAGGAAACCAAAAGGGATTTTGTAGTTTGGGAGGGCAATCCGTTGGAGTTTGGAGCGAGTGTCGTGCTGGGTGTTGATGGGGAAGATGGAATTGTTAGTCTGTGCTGGCCGGAGTCTACTTGAAAAGATATGTATCATAGATGGGCTTATATTTTTGGAGAGTGGCAGAGTTGTAAGTCATACTTAAGAACCACATCATCCTGTCAGGCTGGAATCAAGCATGGTATTGGATTGAAGCAACCTGACGTCAGAGACCGACTCCGTGTTGATGTCTAACACTCATATGAGACATCCATAGTGGAACTTGACCCAACCTATACCGGAATAAACGATCAATGCTGTCAGGTTGTCTGATCTCTCGCAAAGTCTGCAGTTCACACTTAGATATGGCTTGCTTTGACTGCTTTCTCATTTCTAGGACCCTGTTTCACCGGAATCTTCATGGGAGCGATTCTCAAGTATTTTGGAAGCGATCACCTTCTAAAGTACTTTCTCTTGGACCTCGTCAGGCTTTTTGTTTTTAAAGCAATAGGCTCTAGATTGCTGATTCAATGACTTTTGTGCTTATCATCCAGATTTAGAAGGACTCTGGCTAGGCTGGAGTAAGCATTAAGAGTTAAGTCGAAATCAGCATTCGAATCGAGCTCATATCTAAAAATTCAGACAGATTGTTCTTAGGATTCTCGTGTTGACATTCTGACGTCGAAGCGACTTTACTGACTTGGCAAACGGAAGCAAGTTTGCCCGAACTGGCGGCGGGCGCCATGTGAGCCCGCCTGTGATGGAGGCAAGGCGATGGCGGTTTCAAGCACAAAGGCAACCCTCCTCAACCTACCACCTCTCAAATTTCCGCAACCTACACCAGCACGACCTTACGAATCGTAGATATGAAGATCCATTATATCGGCGTAAGCTATTCTATCCATTCCACTTCTGTGAGCTAGCCTTACTGATCGACCGTCTTATGCAGATTATCAAGAACGAGGTTAAGCCTTCGGTCGAGCTGTGCGCCGAGAAGGACTTGAGCGCATATTCGAGATTCACCAAGAACAAGTAAGGAGGTTATGGGGAAACGATTAGTAGGACATGGTGTTGAAGCCCGGAGCTGATAATTGGTATAGCTATGGAGAATTCATGACGCTGTTCAGCAAGACTGTTGCAGAGCGCACACGACCTGGACAACGGCAGG
This sequence comes from Neospermospora avenae, assembly GCA_014282315.1. Taxonomy (NCBI): domain Eukaryota; kingdom Fungi; phylum Ascomycota; class Leotiomycetes; order Helotiales; family Ploettnerulaceae; genus Neospermospora; species Neospermospora avenae. The sequence goes on along the minus strand of JACBAH010006734.1, from coordinate 6,240 downwards.
ATGTAGAGGAACAAGGTACGATTAATTTCCAAATCCGTTGGGAAGGAACATGATCTAATAGCGAGCTCACAGATTACACCTTTCACGCCTACGGCCGCACCGAAGGCATCGCCGGCATCATCATCTCAGACCACAGCTACCCCGCGCTCGTAGCCCATCAGCTCCTCTCGAAAGTCGTCGACGAGTTCCTAGCCAAGCACCCCCGCTCCTCATGGGCCAACTCCACCGGCACTCAAACTCTCGCTTTCCCAGAACTGAAGGATTATATCGTCAAGTATCAGGACCCTGCGCAGGCGGATAGCATTATGAAGATCCAGAAGGAGCTCGATGAGACGAAGATTGTGCTGCACAAGACTATCGAGAGTGTGTTGCAGAGGGGAGAGAAAATCGATGATTTGGTGGCAAAGAGTGATGGGTTGAGTGCGCAGAGCAAGATGTTTTACAGTAAGTGGCCTAACCTGTTCTTTACCCCTCCAATTTTTATGCTTGTTCGATAGAGAATCCAGAACCTTTACATAAGGGAATATTGCTGATAAATGGGGTTTGTAGCACAAGCCAAGAAGCAGAACTCTTGTTGCATGATCATGTAGATTGGGTTTGGCAGTACATGGGTTGCGGGCGGCGTTCTTGATACTTTTGATGGGCTGGATCAGCATAGCAGTTCTCTCGTAGTTGCGTTCAGATTGTACATGGTTTTCTCCTAGTTCAGCATCTGCTTGGTGACATTTGTATATGCTTAAAGGTAACAGACAGAACTTTGGAATAAGCACATAGGGCGAAGAGCAGTGATAGATATGATTTCACAACGAGTCACGGTGTAAAGTCCGATTGCCCTGTCACCAATACCGTATAAAGTAGTAGTTGGGATAGCTCATCAAGTACCAAAAAATGTATTGTAGAATAACCCCTTGACGCCATATGCCAATGCAACCCAGCATTTCCATGCTATGCCATGCCAGATGCTAGCAACTCCCATCATCCATTATGCTCGTTCATTTATATGCCATGCATTTAACTCGATCAGAATCCACTCAAACAAGTGCTCGCTCGCTTATAAGTAAAGACAATAAACTCCAGGGTATCCAGCAACGAAACAAAACCAATCCAAAATGCTCTCTCACTCCTCTTATTAACAGCATTTCCTCCTTGTCTGAACCTGTCCTTGAGGCTCCCCAGGAGTAGCACTCCCTTCTTCAATATAACTCTCAATCGGCACTCCGAACCAACTCCTCCTATCTCTTCCCACTCGAAAGCTTCCCCCGGGTCTCATATGATCAAAATATCCCCCTTCACTTCCCATCCCCTCTATCCCAGGCGTCATACCAGGCGTATTGACAGCACTCATCAAACTCTCCTGTAGCTTCCTATTCTGCTCGACCAACTTCCTCGTAATAACCCTGAACACCTCATCCACGCCCTCTCCACTCTCAGCGCTAACCTCATGACAACAATCCCATCCAACTTCCTGGCCCCAAAACCCGCTACTGCGTTTACTACTCGGGCTTCTCGCACCATCTAGTCCAAAGCCCCCTGCATGTCCAGCAGCTTGGCCCATAAATCCTCGATAAGCACTCCCATTCCCTGCCTGATCAATAATGCCTCCTGGTGTAGCAGTCGCTGGCGGCGTACTGCTCATGCCTGGGGCGAGATTCTCCGCGACATAGGCGATGCAGCGCTCGAATGGAACGTGTCGTTGGGAAGGCTCGCGAGCGACAATATCGGCTTTGGTGCCTACGACGTGGAGGATGATGTCCGGCGGAAGGTTGCGTCGCAGTTCGGTGAGCCAGACGCCCATTTCTTCGAAGGAGGTTGGGTCTGTGATGCTGTAGCAGAGGATGCAGGCGTTTGCGCCGCGGTAGTAGAGCCGGGAGATGGATCTGTGAGAGGAAGGATGGTTAGCTAGCTGCGAGCAGACTCCCATGCGGTGTGGTGAGAGGAAATGTATATTTGTTATTCTGGCCGGACTGCTTGTATCTTCGCAGGGAATGTCGTCATGCGAGGAAAACAACCTACCTAAATCGTTCCTGACCAGCTGTATCCCATATTTGCAGCCTCACAACCGTATCACTCTCATCATCAACGACGCGCTTCGTAAGAAAACTCGCACCGACCGTCGAAGTCGTGCTCGCAGGCGCGAATTTATTCTTCACATATCTATCCAAAATCCAAAACAATAAATTAGCTTCCTGCCTACTACTGTACCAATAACAATTAATATGAAGATGGGAAAGAACTAACCTGTGTACTAAAGAAGTCTTGCCAACTCCTTGTGAGCCCAAAACAACAATCTTCGCCTCGAGAGATTGTGACATGTTTTCCAGTCAAGTGGGAGCGAACTAGATTGGATGTCTCTCTTTCGCGATCGTGCAGCCGCAGCCTCGGCGAACTAAATCCTTCCCTCGCTTCCCTGACCTTGCGACAAGAAAAGAACCTTCAGATGATCCACGATACAACTGGGGAAGAAACTCTCGTGAGATAATGGACAACAGCAAGACAAGACAATCGCGAGGAAGTCTGCGCCGTGACTGTGCGCTAAAGCCTTGGAGGGGTTGCTTTTCTTCAGCGGTAAGTATGGTATTTGCCTCACTTCCGACTTGGTCTCATATCCAACACGAACTTCCTGCTTTGATAGTGTCTCAGGTTCATATCGGATGCCTCATGTTATGCGAATATGGCAGCCTTCCTAATCCAGTTCCGTTCGATATCCTGTATTCCTGGTCCCAGTCCCAGTAAAAGAATCTTTCGGAATTAGGAATGGCTTTGTTGAAGGTGGTCAGGACGTGTAGAATGGAGATAAGTAGACAAAGAGCGCATGAATAACAATATTATGAATTATGGTGGGATATCTATCTCAATACGAGATCAAATCGAAATTAAAGATCCACGATCGCCGGGATGGCACTGGCCTTGGTATGACCGCATATCTCGGCTGCACGTGGCTGGGATCAGGGCGAGGCTGTAAGATAGCTATCACGTGGACTGAAAATATGATAGATATTACTCGACGGTGAGATGGGTTGAGGCCTTTGAGTGGTGGGAGACGAAGGGAGGTGTCGGGTGATGGTGGTACGAGTCAGTCGGAAACCTGGTTTGGGGTAGAGGGTGAGAATGAGTAAGAGCGGTGCTGGGATAATAGGCTCAACTCAGCCTCGAGGTGATCATGGTGGAGTAGATACAGAATGCACTAGGATGTACTTGGGGGGAAAGCGGAGAGAAAGGACCCAAATGTGGCAGAATATCAACATGTGTATGGTTTCAAATATGTACAATTCAGTCCTAAAATGGACAAGGTAAATGTTCTCAGATACTCTACAACTTAGCCTTTGCCTTTGGGCTAACCAACTGATCGTAAATGGAAAGTCCCTAGTGAATGTGGTTAGAATACAGGACATATCGAAAACGTATGAATGGCTTACCAAGGTATCGGATGGAACCGTGGCCGTGTGCATGCTTAATCCTCTAGTGTCAACCAACGTGGGATTCAGTTGATCCACACTCGAACATCCAATCAGTCTCATGTTCATCTCCATCTCATCCTTCAAAAGTTGCAAAGCACGGTCAACACCAGGCTGTCCGTAAGCACTCATGGCATAGAGGAATGGTCGCCCAATACCGACACCCTTGGCACCAAGGCATAAAGCCTTGATGATATCTGTGGCCCTCCTTACACCTCCGTCAATGTAGATCTCGATGCGGTTCTCCCAGCCACGCTCACGAAGTACTGGCATCACTTCAGCAAGAACTTCGATACCCGAGCGCGCGAAATCAAGTTGACGACCTCCGTGGTTGGAAAGCACTACACCTTGGACGCCGCACTCGATGGCTCGAATAACATCCTCAACACGCTGCACCCCTTTGAGAATGATAGGCATCTTGGTAATCGACTTGAACCATGAGATATCCTTCCAGCTCAAAGCAGGGTCAATAAAACTGGAAATGGCTCTTGCAGCACCCTGGGATTTGTCCGTCTTATCACCAGACTGAACATTTGACCCAGTGTCTGTAAATTTCGATCTCATGTCCTTCTCTCGGCGACCAAGCTGAGGAGCATCGACTGTGATAAAAAGACCCTTGCAGCCACGAGACTCAGCGTGTTGTACGATCTTCTTCGTAATTTCTCGGTCCTTGTTGACATAGAGTTGCATCCACTGAACCTGATCACCCTCTGCTGCGTCCATAATCTCGTCAAACGAGCAAGAAGCTAGTGTTGGGATCATCTGGATCACGTTGTGCTTCTTTGCAGCTCGGGTCAAGACAACCTCTCCTTCTGGGTTTCCTAATTTTCCAAGAGCGGTGGCCGTGACATAGACTGGAATATCGACTTTTGTGCCAAGCATGGTGGTAGAGAAATCGATCTTCTCGACATCCACCAGAATGCGAGGTCGAAACCAGATCTTGTGGAAAGCTGAGTGGTTTTCTCTCATAGTCTAAATAATCAGCAGAAGTCCAAGAATATAGAAAGGGCCCTCCCACAATTTCATCATCAGCACCGCTGGAGTAATATGCCCAGGCGGATTTCTTCATGACCTCTCGTGCCACGGCCTCGAAATCCATTAAATTATAGCATTGTTCCAGGATCGGCATGCGGGCGATCCTGTCCTGTCTCTCAATTTCTTCTGGATCGTCCTCTTTCTTCTCCTTCTCGACTGTGTTCATGTCCACCTCTCCCAAATGTTTCGATTTATCCAAGTACTTGTCGAGGGTGTCGGGGGGATGGATAGGTTCGTATTCTTCGGTTGCATCTTTGCCCTGCGCAGGATCAGTACAAGTCTCGCTGGGCAAACTTTTCAAAACTAACAGCATATTTGAGAATGATCTTAGGTCCTCCAGGATGTTCTGCGTTTCTCGTAAGTCCAGTTCTACGGATCTCGCTGGAAGTGGGATGTACCAGGCATAAACTCTGTCACGTCGTATGCTTTGCCCTGCGTAAGAGTTAGCGACCATTCAATTTCAATTACCCAGCGAACATACATGTACAATGACCCAACACGACTCTCTCGAGTTGTGCTTTGCGATTTCTTCACCAGTAAGAGGCATAGTTGCGATAGTGGAGCGGAGATGAGTGGAGGAATAAAGGGTTCCAAAGGAAAAGAAGACTTGGCAGAAGGAAACAATATAAAGAGGAGGCGACAAGAGGATTTAGACAACGGCGATCAACACAATTGGCGCATCTAGCTTCCGCTATTTGATATCTCGATAGTCGCGGGAATGAGCGCAGCTGGTTGTTTTATGACGACTCCATTCAAATGCGTCCCTCGGCAAATCGGATGAGAGGAAGGCGAAAGCTTGGGGCCCCATGTCCTATTTGTCTCTCGAGTTTGGACAACAGAGAGCAAGCTTCCCGATACATCTCCGTTCCGTTCCCGATCCGACCCCGCGGAGAGCGCAAATCGAAGGAAATATACAGTAGGGCATGTACATTACTGTCAGATAGGCTTTCAACGGGTTCGCGATCTGTCGAATAACCGTCGCAATCTACGAGCTTGTCCGGCGCAAATTTACCTTGCAAATGCGGGGAGATCTGGGGTAGAATGCCAAGATTTCATACCAAATTTCTAGCCAGCCAATGATGCGTTCTCTATTTGAAGTTCGAAGCATGGAATCAAAACTCATTTCAGCAAATCTCATACGCCTTTTGCCACCGGTTATCTTAGAGGACATTCAGAGCTGTCTTCAGAACTGCTTGACATGTTTACAAATTCCAAGTAGCAGCAATAGCTATCACCAGCGAATCCATGTATCTTCATGAGATAAAATGATTTTACCACTGGTCATATTTATACATCTGCCACCGATTTTTACTGTTTCCCTGGCACTTCTTCAGGAGTTCAGCTGGCTGTCATATGCGGAAATGTCGTAAACTCTTTACGATATATGATTCGTGAAGATTTAGTCCGATGTCCCAGGTTGCACGCAATATTTAGGCGATACCCTCCGATCTTAACTGGGCATTATGATCCAGGAGCTCATGACTAGAGTAATTATTGCGCTGCAGCATGAGGTAAACTTGACATGATTGAGATGACACTCAAGTGGCTCGCTCTCCCGACCCGTCAAGCTCGAAGACTCAACAGAACTTGTTTAGTCAGGCCTGCAGCAGAACCCTAGTAGCAATACGGATTTCAATCTTCAGATACATTCAAGCTGCTTACAAATTGTATCGAAATCCAGATGGTGCGGTGTTAAGGGCAGAATTGGGCTCATCTGCTCGATGTGTTTTGTTCTCCCCTCGTCTACGAT
>JACBAH010006733.1:0-14069 GCA_014282315.1 Neospermospora avenae | reverse complement strand
AAATATATCCTTGCAATATCTTCAAATTACTGACTGAGTCTCTTTACAACCTTTAGGTATACTCCACACAATATTCTTCCACCGCTTCTTCCCCTCCATCCGCCCCACCACTCGCGATATCCTCGACCTCACCCTCCCCTTCGTTGAAGACGTTGAGCTCGAAACCCTCATCGACCAACGCACCGCCACTCTCGTCCGACAACTCGACACGAGTTCTGATATGGGCCAGAGGAATACGGGTGTGAGGGGTAGTATGGCGGTGCAGTTTTTCGAGAAGAAGAGGAGAAAGGCGTGGTTTACGAAGGGCGAGGAGGAGGTTTGTTGGGAGATGTGGACGCTGGATGTCACGCTTGCGACGCCAAGGACGGAGAGTGGTATGTTTATTCTCGAGGGAATCCTGAAGAGAAATAATTTGATGGGGGTACTTTTGGGGATGTGAAGGGCTGTGCTGACGTTAGGGAATAGAACGTGCAAAAGTCAGGAAAGCTATGGAAGCCATGTTGCTCAAAGCTGCAATGAAGATTGTCACGACAGTCAACAGGGAGAAAGACCATATCCCGCCCATCACGACCAGCGAGTCCAACCCTTTTCCGTATCAGATTGTGATTAATCCTCGGGATAATGGATGGGGCGGTCGCTTGGGGACTTATATCTTTTAAGGAATGTAAATATGGAAGGGCGCTTTGCAGATTTGGGATGGAGTATGGGAGTCTGGGATAGATTGCTTGGTTTTGGAGACAGATACCCAATGAATGTTTTCACTTGACGCGCATTATTTTGCGTACTATTCCGTGGGAACTTGGGAAGAGGGGTCTTGACTCGTAACGTCGTGAGTTGTCGTTATTTATTTCTCATTATTCATTCCTCAGCTCCTGCTAAATCCTCCTCTCCCTCGTCCGCGACCGCGACCAAATCTGACACTCGGAGGTACGAATTTGAGTGCAGACATAGCGCCTGAAAGGCCATCCATATCAGTGTCTAGCTTCGTACTTGGAGGACTCCCGACAGGCGATCTCTCGGGGCTGTCTTCTTCTTCAGCAACGTTCCCACTCTCGGTGCTGGTAGATTGGACAGCTGAGCTCCTTCGCCTGCAATTCTCGGTCTCAGTCATATGCCGAGCTGCTGAACTGCGTCTGCGATGCTTCCCGGATCTTAGCATGGAGCTTCGGCGATCGATACCATCGTTTACGATGTAGAAGTCGTAGTCTTTGGGAAACATGTGTTTATCAACTAGATGCATGCGTCGTTTCTGAGGGGTGGAGCACTTTTTGTCACAATCCTCAACGAAGCAAGAATACTAGAACATAAATTAGCAGATGTGAGAATTTCGATGCCGAGGGCAAACACTTACTGTCTTTTCTCCTCTCTCCCTTAGAACACTGATCATCGCATCACTGTACGCAATAGAGGTGAGCAATATTTCTTGTGAGATCTGTCGGAAATAGTATGAGAACGTGATAAGGAAACGCGCTTGTCCAATACTTACTGGTTCTCCTCGATATGCAAATTCAAGAATTGTTCCGTGGGAAAGTTCTTCCTACACTCGAGACATCGATTTGTATGTGTCTTAGCATAGTGAACATCGTATTCCTCGAAGGTTGCAAAGGTCAGGGTTCCTCGATGAGGTGGAAGCGAGCATCGCATTTCCGTAGTTGGAGCTGCAGCCTCACCGCTTTCTGGGCTGAGATGTCTGAACTTTGCAGTCGAAGAGGTATTCTCTGTTATGCTGGGACGGATATCGGATACAGATGTAGGTAAGGACTCTTCTAGATACTCGGAATCTGGAGAGGAAGGCTCAAAATCTTCTCGTGAGCGCTTGGCCATCTTTGACAACTGCTGAACGCGGGGTAAATACTTTGATGTTTGTTCTCTTCTTTTGCCTGCAAACCTCCTCTCTTGGATCATCTATTGTATGAGTTTGAGTATATGGTTGTAGATAAGTGTAGCTCAACGATCAAAGAGAAGTGAATGCGGTGACCTACTCTCGAGACTTGGTAGTCTTTATTTTCTGTCTTGTATGTTGAATATTGTTCGAGACGGGCCTTGTCCTTGTCATCTCATCCTTATCGCCCAGTGGCCTGTCTTATCAACCTCAGCCTCGCCAAGCAGTCGCAGCGGCCGTCCACCCGCTCGAGGCAGGTCAGAATGTGATCTAGGCTTTTTTGCCTCCAAGACTGGGACTCACAAGTATCGTCGTCGCGAGCCCCTCCTCGTCTTCCTCGTCCGCTTGGTCTTCCATCTCCTCTCCTTTCCTTTCTACCCACCATTCGAGCACGATATATCTGTACACGAATCATCAGCAGTAACCGACGACGGCCGGTCATTCGTCGGCACTTGCTCGCTCGTACATTGACATCATTATCAGGCACTCGTCTCTCAACGCCGTCTTGCAGCCATTCGCTAGCGCCCTCCATTCGCCGGGTGCAGCTACACTTTATTCTGCGATCTTTTGCTTTTCCTCCCGAATGGATCGCAACAACCCCCCACGATTTGCGGAGCTCCACGCGCAGATCTAACCCTGAAGTCGGCCGTGGAGTCAGATACATTTACAAACATAAACACCAGCATCATCATGGCTTCAGATATTACGGCGCAAACCTGGCAGTAAGTCGCCCCAGATCGAGCGCATCCGCATTATTGAACAAGGCTGACATTTTGGTTTCTAGGCTCGCGCAACAGGCCGAGGCCCAGCTCAAGGCTCTGCTGAAGAGAACCCCCGGTCCTACATATGTCGAGACTGAGCATGCGATCAGCCAGTCAGTCTTCCAGTCCCTTCGAATACATTCTGCTTTACTAACGATCGCAGGCTTCGCCTCGCCTCCGAGGCCGTCATATTTGCCGATATTGCATTCGCTACTACCAACAAGGCCGAGGCACGTCTATGGGACGCGCATACGCTCATAAATGGTCGCTATAGAAAGATGATGGAGAATGTGAATAAACAGCAGAAGAATCATGTCGAGCGTCGAAGCGTAGCCAAGCATTATGCCGACTTCATCAAGACCAGCCAGTTCTTCTACAAGGGATATATTCAGAGACTTGCTTCGCACTTTGATGGTCTGCAAAAGCTACGACGAATTGCCAACAGCTTGTCACTCAGTACCCTTACTGTGGATCGAAGACTCCATGTCAGCCCTGAAATCGGATGCCTGATCGAGGAATCATGTTACGCTACGCTTTTGCGCCTGGGTGATCTCTCTCGATACCGCAACAACTTTCGTACAAAGGATAAGAGCTGGGCGCCAGCTTTGGGATACTACGCATTGGCAAATGATTTCTGTCCTGAGAACGGTTATGCTCACCAGCAGATGGCCGTAATTGCCCTTTCAGAGGAGGACCACCTGAATGCGCTGTATCATCTGTACCGTGCTCTCAGCACCAAGAAATCTCATGAACTTGCTTGGGGTAACCTTGAGCACGAATTCAAGAAAATAATCAGTGCCTTCGAAAAGAAAGTCCCCCAGGCTAAGGCCGACAAGGCGTCAACTCTCTGCGGGTGGTTTGTTCTGTTGCACGCGAAGTTCGCTCAAGGGGTCGACTTCACTGGCCAACGAATTGAGCTGGAGAGAGAAATCCTCTCCAGGCTTTCTTTGTTGATCAAGGACCAAACCTTCGGTCAGACCTTGCAGAAGCTGGTGATCAGCAATATTGCTGCTCAGTACATTTCTACAAAAAATCCCAATGGTATGGAAGCCCAAATACATGTCTGGATGTTGCTAACGAACAAGTAGATGTCTCCAATGACAAGACTGTCGCTTCTTACAAGTTCTATCTTGGATTCAATGTCCGCATGATGTCTCTTCTGCTGCAAGTCCTTATTCCAGAGCTTGAGAACGACACCAGTGGAGAAGAGATCCCCAGTGGGGTGCCCAGTAATTCCGATCGACCTGAGCCTGCCAAAGAAGTCATCACAGCAGTTGCCCGTCGAGTTCTCCCGGCTCTGCGACAATACAGCATCTGGTTGACCACTAACGCTAAATTCATCATTGCAGTTTCGAACTCTGATATGACGATGGTTACTCACACCCTGGAACTCTGGAGACTCTATGCTGTCGTCCTCACTAAATTCAGTGTCTTGTTTCCTGTGGGAGACCTGCCATCCGTCCCTTATCTCCTTGAGGAGGACGAGCTGACTGTTGGTTTTGAGCCTCTTCTTGATCCTGATCTTCCCCCTGGCTGCAATCTCTTCAAGTCAGTTGAAGGCAACGCCAAGCCTCGCATCACTGATGGAGGTCTTGAGCGAGAGCACCCGAATATCGAAGTGCAGTCTCGAGTTCGAGATGTCCTGGTCATTGGCCTTTCCTTGGCTTTGAATCATGTAATTCCCATCAGCTGGGAACGATCAGGTGATGGAATCGCATTCATGTTTTCGCAGTCCAATTCTCGGATCTCTAGTCCAATGCAATACTCCTCGTCTTCGGCTTTCCCAACACGTACAAATACGAGCAGTGGTCTCTCGCCTCCAAAAGCCCATCCTGGCAGTATCGGAGTGAAGAGGGATGAGACTATTGGAAGTAATGATGCAAGTCATACAATGGACAATGACATGTCTCGTATGGTCGACGATCTGCTCAATAACACCTCCAATGGCCAACATAATGAGACTTCATATGGCATGCACACTGGCACAGCTAACGAGGTGTTCGCTCCTGTCGCATCCAATGGATACGACTCCCAGTATCGCTCGACTCCGAAGATGCTCCCAAGCTTGCCTGGCCTGTACAACTCCGCTTTCACTCCACAGCCAAACGAACTGAAGTCGACTAGTCCGAACCGACCAGGTACCGGTCAAAAGTCACCACTTTCATTCAGTACTCCAGAGGCGCGCTGGGAGGCTGCAAAGGCTCTTGATCATATGACAGGTGGTCCAAGAACAGGAACTACATGCTGGGATCGTGAGTCTTCAAAGAGAACCTCACCAACGCACAAGTCCTTTGCTCAACAGATCAAAGAAGGTCTAGATGATCCAGCCGTTCTTCAACCAAAGAACAGTCCATGGGGCAGACAACCATCTCGGTCAACCTCTGGACCCTTCCCTCAACCTATCAGCCAACAAATCCAAGCTTCTTTAAGTCAGCAATACATGCCTATGTCCTCCAATTTCTCGGACTCTAGTAGCTTGTATGCAAACTTCACTCCCGTTCCGGCTCGATCCAATCTTGCAGGTGGCGGAAACGCTGGATTGGGTCTTGTTAATGGAAACTCTACAATCTATCCTGGTGCTTCGGTTTTTGATCGAGACACGATGTTGCAGTCTTCTATCTGGAATCAAAGTCAAAGTCAGCCTTTCCCGGGTCCGTATGTCCAGACTCCTCCTGGTGGACAAGGTGGATGAGATAAAGACGATGAAAGAGTCTTCTATCAACAATATTACAACCACATTGATCGGCGGTGCGGATCATCGATCTCAACCGGTCCATGCAAAGGTCCAGATATTTGGATGTTTGGTGGTCATTACCTTCAAGCGCACACCGCCATCACATTATCTCAAAACGTATCGACGTCACAATCACCACCAGCATGTACGAATAACTTTCATGGTCTTAAAAATGCAGTGCAAGCAAGCAAGCTATCTATGCTTTTGATCGTGGAGGATCATATCGGTCATATCATCGTATGGATGTCAAAAACCACCAGATTTTAGGCGCTTCCTGGTTGTTGTTGAAACCTTTTGCCCCTGCCCACTGAAACGCCGTCTAAAATCTCTAGGTGATATACTACGCAAGAAAGTGGATCAAGGAAATGGTTGTTTACTGAGCAGATGGCTTGTACGACTGCTTTGGGAATGGGAAGCTGTGGTCGTCCGTTAGTCATATCTTCCGCGCAGCAGGTTTCTTGGGGAGTGGCTTTTTTGAGGTGGAGGAAGCTGAGTAGCTAGATGAATGCAAAATCGCTGTACATCGCGTTCCTATGACTGAAATAATGACGTGAAAAGAGAAGAACAACTTACGAAGGACCCAATTCCTGAATGCTCAACTTAGCCAACCACTGACCCTGATCAACACACTGTGCCAAGCTCTCTCCAGCGACCAAACCAGCCGTAAACCCAGCAGCGAAAGCATCACCAGCTCCGGTAGTATCATTGATCAGCTTGCTCTCAATAGCATGAACTGGGAACTCCTGCACCTCCTTCCCACCTACGCTGACAACAGTTGGCTCAGTTCCCTGTGTAATGATAGCCACTCGCTCCCTCTTCTCGTTCTTCTTCGGCAGCGCCGCCAACGCCTTAGCAATCTCCTTGATATCCTTCGTTTCAATGCCATGACTCTCCGCATACGACAAAGCCTCGGTCTCATTACCGATAACGTAATCCCAGTACGGCGCCGTAGCATCCAGCGGCTCCTTGAAGAACTGCGAGATAAAAGGTGCAGAGAGCGAGAATACGAAGGCCTTGTTCTTGGCAGCCGCCTCTTCAGCCAAAGCCATGATAGCGGGCGGACAGACAGTCAAATGATAGCCTCCAACGAAATAAGTACTAGCTCCCTCGACGAGCTTCCACACCTCAGGACTCTTCAAATGCTCTAAATCGTAATGGTTCGCTGCTCCCAAGTCAGTGACCATAGAGCGGTCGTGGCCGGTAATCACGACCCCACAGCGTCCTGTAGGTTCGCTCTTGTCGACTCTGTATTCTACTCGTAGACCGGCTGTCTTGACGGCATCGTGCAGGATGGCGGCGTACTTGTCGTCTCCGACTCCTCCGAGGTAGACAACGGAGTTGGGAGGAAGCATGTATTGTGCTCCGCGGGCAGTGTTCTGGGCGCCGCCGCCAGCGATGAGCTTTGCGGAGTAGTTGTTCAGGAGGTCTTCGTAAATACCCTTGTGCTTTTCCTCGGCGAGGATGGCATCGTTGGACTTGAGGTTGTATTTCTCGAGGAGTTCGGCGTTGCCAACTGCTTGGATATCTGGATACGGTTAGCATCTGTCCTTTCGAGGCAGTTTGAGGAGAATTGTGGAAATAATTTGTTATGTTATTGATGATGTATCCATTTTAGAGACGAAGTGAGGGGTAAATAAAGGTAATTATTCTTCGATTGATTGATATTGTGAAGGTGTTGCTTACCAAGCAGAGGATTCTCCAAGCAGAGGAGGGCGAATTCTTGGTTAGGGGCCATGATGAAGGTTGTAGATGGTATTGCGGGTTGATGAGTGTTGATGAGGGGTAACTTGAGAAGCTCGAGGTTGTTTAGATTTTGAGATGGTGGGGTCGAGTATTCGTGTGGACCTGATGAACAGCCACAGACCCTGTATTTGGGGTAATGCTACGGCGACAAATGTGAGTACTTAGTAGTGAAAACAGATGGTATTGATTGCAGTAGTAGTGAGTTGTTTATGGATTTGCTTCTTCGTCGTTACTCAATTTTCATGAGAGCAAGCAAGACCTGCTATACTGAAGGAAGATAATATCTGCACTATCACAACTTGTTGCACTGGACGGCAATGGGTCAACAACCAGGTCTTAGACGAGAACAACTAACTCGCCGGTGTGTTACAGACCTTTAGAGCCTGTTCCTTTTCCAACCCATAGCATGAAACTAATGCTTCTAGGGATTAAAAGATCAGCTGTACTGGGTGACCAAAGGTGATTTCCAGATTCGAAAGTTTCGCGGCATTAATTCTGAATACATAACTACCTACATTTGCACGGCGAACATGGAAATCTTGATGCATTTGATTCTGATCATGTACTACTTGTTATATGATGCCTAGGAAGAGTCAAAGAATGACAGGAGAAAGCATGAGGCGGGTTTCGTGGGCTGTGCTGGAGACGGAAGGGAAATCGCTTAGGAACAGTCCTGGAACCGTTTGGGAACGATTCGATGGTACGACGTGCAACAAAAATTTTGAGCAACGGCTTCGGATTCGGAAGTGTTCCATGGGGGAATCGATTGGTTGGTCTTTCGTTCTACGACCTGCAACAAAACTTTGGAAGGAAAGGAAGCGACGGCAGCAAGTTTTGAATCTGCTGCTTCCTGGAAAGTTTTTAATTAACCCATTGGTACCTGAGCCTCTTGGCTCACCCACTCATCGAAAGAATCTTCTTCAGAGCTTTTCAAATGGTGAGCTTGCTGAGTTGGGGTTTCTAGGTCGACTATGTGGACATGTGGAAAACTGCTACTGATGGAATAGTGTTGAAAAGTATAGGAAGTAACTTGCTTGGTTTCTTGCAAGGAATGCCAAGAAAGGGATATTGAACCAACGTTTTAGAAGTATATAGATGGGTGGACCGGACAACAGAATCGTAGACTATTCTGGTAGAGATCATAAAGTTTTGATTTAGGATCGATACCGCCCGGGAATTGAGACTTAAATACAATCAAGTCTTTAAGCCATGTTCGTTCGCCTTGAACTCTCTTGCCTGACTTACTCGGATGAGGTCGTTGAAGGAAGAGGTCTGATAGAGCAAGATGCTTCTCTGGTCAAATTTTCTTTATGCTGAATTAGCTCGTCTGTCCCAACTGATCTTAAGAGGACCATAAATACAAGCAACTGCTTCACGTCGCCACCCCGAAACGCCATAACCATGCCAAAAGCCCCGTTCATATGCCGTGACGCCTTTCCGAGATGTCGTAGTTTTCCATGTCCTAGAACTCCTGTGCTGGTATCATCATGATGTTGAAATGTCCAAATAAAGTAAAGCCGCATGAGGGCAACTCTCAATCGGCCGACGAACATCCTCTGCATCCACAGCTGACACACTCCACAGATTGGTCTTCCTTCATCTGAGCTTTGGGAACCCTACATATACATGTGGAATTGAAGTTCGTTTCCTTGGTCTGCACGCAGCGAAGGCAGCACAACTGGGCACAAAATTAGCATATGCTTCATCTTGCAACATCGTTCCAGCTCTTCGAAACCAGAGAGGCTTGTAGAGGAGGAGACGTACCTTCTCACAACCTTGCTTCTTCCACTTCGCAATAAGCATCTTATCTGCATAGCCATTTTTCAGCAAGTACTCATACAGCTCCTTGCTTATAGCCTCCTTCTCGTAGTACAGCTCATAGACATAACGACTCCGCTGGTGGCTGATCTGGAATATAGGCCAGTGGACTGCATGACGAGGAACGTTGGTCGAAGGTGCATTCTCGGCATCTTTCATCTTGTTGCTAAAGATTAGGAGGTCGTCTTCGATATCGCTGAAGCCTGCGGGCGGCGCCTTGCGCTTGCTTGCGTGGCGGATGGCGGGCATTGCTGCTAATTTGTTTAGCTCGATTGTAGAAGTTGATCTTGTGTTTCGAGAGACGTAGGGAGAATAATCTGGAGGTAGAGATCAAAGTAAAGGTGGCGGTTGTGTTTGAATATCAATGGAGGAGGTAATTCGGAGCTCTGAAATTTATCAGCCTTCCCAGCTCACTTTAGCGCCAAGCATTATATTGGCGCACCGTCAGGTCTACACGTGACCCGCCCGAACCTCATCCAAGCTTCAGCGACGAACAATCGAAGAGATTGGTTGCCAAATCGAATACTTAACGCCACGATGGTTATCAATCCTACTCATCTCGCGCAGCGAACGCGCCAATGTATGTGCAATCCGCTGACCCAAGAAAAGACGAATCTAATTGTGTTGCAGCTGTCAATTGGGCCGATGCTCAGCGAAGAGTAATCAAGAGCTATCGGGAATGGATTCGATCTGTACGTCTTCCAAAGGGCCTCCAAGGGATACACGACCGTAATAGAAGACACAATTGAGAATCCGAAGCCACTGACTGGAGAATGGCATGCAACTGGACTAATGGACAATCGTAGGCGCCGGAGATCCAAACGATGTACTCCCTCAGCATTCCGGTACCAGCATTGAGGACGAAGATTCGGCAGGAATTCGAGCGGCATAGATATGTGAGCCAGATACAGGTGGTTGATACGTTGCTCTTTCAGAGTCATGCGGAATATCAGGTTCGTGGACTCTATCTTGATATACTTGAGAACGAGCGCAGGAGAGAGTCAGAATCATCGAATTAGATTCACATTGACAATACAATGTTTGATTGTAAAGGCAGACCAAGTGTGGGCGGGGGATTGGGCTTATATGTGATGCTTTAAGCTGGATTTGTAGGCAAGGCTAACACCGCTGTCATAGGAAACATTGAATTACTGGAAACAACACGTGCATATCCTCAAGTACTTCAGAGCAGAAGAAGATCCTACAGCGCGCCGGCCAAACAACTTCATGAGTGGATTTCTTGAGGTATTATTTCATCCATCCCTCCAAAGCATGCTCTCTCATCCTTATATCGGAAGCTAACAACCTATTGACAGGGCCGTAACTGAGTCTCAGATGATCTATCTTGTTTCATAGCCCTTTGTACATATCGAGAATGCAAGAAACCTCAATTCAGGAACTCCATTGTAGCATGATTTCCTCTCCCCTTCCCTCATGCCTGAACGCCGACCCAATGCTATGCTTTTCTCCAGCCAATAATGTTATGAAAGCAAGTAAAATTGCTAGCATATTACGCATTATGCCTCCGTCGATGCTGCGAACGCCTCTCTCGCCTCGCAGAACTTGTCCGCAACTACATCACATAACTGCATCAAATCTGTAAAGCCTTTTTCGAGTGCCTCGACTGCTGTTGTACCTTCTGCGAAAACGTGAGCTCGGTTCTTGCCTAATCGACTTCATTGAAGCTGGTGAAGTTTAATTACTAACCGTAGGTCTGGATACGGATGTTCATCAATGCTTCTGAAGGATGAGGAATCGAGTAACCACAGAACTCAACATCGGGGCTGTAGGGAGCCAAAAGTTAGCCCGAAATTTATGTCACATCCATAACCCATTCCTAGTCTTAAAGCTTCCAACCCAATACATGCAGGATGTGGTACATACTTCTTCATGATAATATATCTCAACGAGTTGCCCAATGTATGATCCTCATTTTTGAACTCAAAAGACGCAGCTGTATCCGTAGATCCAGGTAACTATTAAAATGGCAGTCAGCACTCCATCGTAACAAGTGCCACTTCCTCAGTTTCCCCATGGATCTCTCTCATTAAGAGGAAACCTTGAGCACGTACAATTCTGATCCGCTGCTCCTCATCAAATACAGAGACGGCATCATCGTCTTCCACTTCAGCCTCCCCTTCCTGATTCTCGTTCTCAGTCGCGGCCGGAGCTTCGCCCATAGTCACATCTTCGTCTACTGGGGCTGCGGCTTTGGCACCACCATTGCCAGGTTTTGATTTCTTCGTTCCTGCCATTGTTCGTAGTGATGGTGGTCTGTAGGGTATATCACGAGGACAAATGGCGCTTTTGTGGTCGCATTCGCGAGGCTGAAAGATATAAATTTTTCTTATCGACTAGCGCGATCGACCCCCGATAGTACCTTTCGTACCTCAACCTTTTGGTACGGAAGGTACCACCCCGCGATTTGCTCCCTGAGGTTCATACAAAGCATGAAGCCAATGGATGTTGGCTTCACTTCCACAGCCTTGTACATTACAGTGTTTATCTTCTCTACAAGCATGTTGTCCATGAGGCACTTGAAGTTCCATGGTCTGATCAGGCGCAGAACCATTGCACTTCAGAATTTGCATGTTTACTTGATACTTCTTTCCCGCAACACTCAAGATTCCAGGCGTCTTCTCAATTACAAAGTCACACACGGCGATGAGAACACAGAAGACGCCAAAAAGACCCACTAACAATCAGCATCTGCCAACTGGTTCAATCTCAACCTGGCGCTTTCCGCGCAGCGAGCGCAGCGGAGATCTTGATGGCGGTAATTTCAATTCACCTGATTTGCCATGTACCCTCTACCCGATAGATGGGGTCAGCTAGCAATTAGGGATGTAATATCTGGACGTCATATCAAGAGATTATATGTGTCGTCCGAATGCGGCTTTCAATGCTACTAATGTGCGGCGGTGCCATTCAACTTTTCCTACCGCGCGGCTACCTACATGAAGAGCAACCAACTGTAACTCGGTTGCGTGGGTCCACAACCGATTATGAGAAGACGGAAAATTTCGAGATTCCCATGCAGTAAAATCGGCATTGCAACGCCGTACTCTTCGACTCGGAGGAGAAGATCGGCTTTATCTCGTCCGATGATTTATGACATGACGAGAGCTCATGTTAAGATTCAGGGAGAAAGTAAGTGCGGTGGCGCATGGTTTGAGATGTTATACCACGATGCGACAAACAATCTCAACATCTGGTCCTGATGATCCTGAAATTCCTGCAGAATGTTTAGGATCGAAACAATGACAGACCTCGGGACACATCTGCGATCCGAGCTCACACTATCCAAAACTCTATCCGCAACACGAGGAGAGAAAACCTATTACAGCTTTTTGCCATCTCGCTTTTTCTTCCTTCGCGAGCTTCGATTCGTTTTCACCCTCTCTCTTAATGAAGGATGTGGGTCTGATTGGACATTGAGCCTGAGACGTGTTTCATGGGCGGGAGTTCTTCGCGTTGTGACTCGTTGAAGCTTCTTCGGTGGATGCCTCTTTCTGACGCGAGCCTGCCATGCATGCTCGCATGGATGATCGATGGCGTTTCTCTCGTCCCAGCAAGGGTCAGATATGGCTTGGAAGAGGGGCAGCTGTTCTCAGCATCATGTCAGATCTTCGAAGTGTTAGTTCAGCAGCTGATAGATGTTCTGGAACTGGTTTGACTTCAGCTCCAGCTGAAGCGTGAAGGAATACGAACACATTCGCCGATTTTGCAAGAAGTACAGCTCTATTCTTCAGCTTTGGGTCGAGACGACAGTAGCACTACTGCACTCCGGAGGCTCGAGACCCGTACCACTTACTTCTTTGGACGGAAACCTACAGTAAGCCAAAACCGAAGCTAAACTTTGCAGTCGACGGCCGGGCTTGGTGGGGAATAAACGGCTCAAAGTGAGTTCATTCGAATCATTTTACGACGGCCGAGTGTTTTGGTATGGTATAGATTAATTTGGCTGCCGTGTCACGTTGAAACGGTCTCTCAGAACCTGCATAGTTATTACCATATCGCAGCTAGTAGGGAGGGGCATAAGTGATGCAAAGATCCATGGAAGAAGTATTGAAAAGGTTCTGTATCCGTCAAATTCTGTTGCAAGACTGCAAATCCAAGACTCGAGCGGATTTGCTGCTACACGAGATCTTCAATGAGTGGAAAGTGGAAATGGACTGGTTTCTGTACTCTGCCTCCTGTTGGCCCTTTGGCGTCACACTGCCTCAGGGCTCTTTGCGAACTTCGAAGCTGCCAGGCGGGTCCAACCGACGTTTAGCGGAGCTCAAGCTCGGGCAAATGCTTGATAGCACACATCAATCGTGTAAGACCAACGGGAGTTGCGAGAAGTCTCTCACTCTTACAGACCACTAAATGTAAAACTCGGTGGATTTTCCAATCAGTGCCTGGAACTGAACAATCTCTCGAAAGTGGTGTATCTCGTTTGTTCCGAGTAATGGTATTCTATCATCTCGTCTGAAAAGTTTCAGCCATATGTAACCCTCAGGCTGGCCCCTCTTTTTGAGGCTGGCGAGATGTAAGGAGACGAGAAAGGGGCGAGCCGAGTGTCTTATAGATGGCATCAGACTCTATTTCTATTTACAGGAAACACGTCCCTTCTCTTTGGCTAGGAGATCTTACAACATCAGACGCAATCAGCCTTTTCGGGTTCCTGCCCTCGGGCTATTACTACAATCATCGTGATCCAGGACGAGGCCTGCAGCCCTACTGAGTGTTGACCTGGACTTTGCCTGATGGATCTAACAAGTGTTGTCTTCCGCTCCAACCCCCGTAGCGCCTCCTGCGTGGAACTATTGTAGAACAACATCTCCTTCGTAGTAGGGAGGCGAGGGAGGCAAGCAACTGGTTGGTCGACGGGATTCTGCGGACAAACTACTAAAAACCGAAAGCAGTCCGCCGGTGACAGCTGATTGATTGGCATTTAGTCCCAAAACTGCTCTTCAAGATATGATTGGCCATCGACTTGAGTGTGCATGTGCATGTGCATGTGCAGCTATTGTAGCTGTATGTGCAGCTGTACCGTATGTAGGAAGTGTTAGTGTTAGTGAGAGTAGAGTGGGCGCTGGCTCGGCTGGTGCCAAACCCCCGTTGCAACACAGTCGCGCTACAGAGG
>JACBAH010006732.1:0-14069 GCA_014282315.1 Neospermospora avenae | reverse complement strand
TCTCTCTCTCTCTCTCTCTATATCCACAAGGAAGCCTCATCACCACGATCAAGTGAGGGCCGTATCTCAGACTTACCTACTTATACTTACAGACCGACCATAAAGCCAACCACCATGGCAGAACCTAAAGGTGTGTTCGTCATATTCTGGACCCAGGTCTGATTGAACTCGCACTGACCACACGCAGCTCTCGAATCCTCCTTGAACAAGCTCTCCCTCAACCCCTCCCCCTCCAAGTCCTCTCTCTCCCTCAAAAAGAAGCCAGCCGTATCCGAATCCTGGGACGAAGAAGAGCTCGAAGATTCAGGCGACGACACGGACCGTCCTCTCTCCGCCCAACAATCAGCAGATTACCCCTCCGCGCCCCCACCAACACCCATCTCGGCCTCCACCTCCTTCGCCCGTGATACCACATTTGTAAACCCCTATGGATATGCTGGGATTGATGGGGTAGCTGAGCAGAGGAGTGAGCGACTGAATAGTGGCGCGAGACCTGAGAAGACGGATGCGGTTGCGAAGAGGATGATTGCTGGTGCGCTGGGCGTGAAGGCGCCGAAGAAGACGGAGGAGCAGAAGGCGTATGACAGGGCTATTAAGGAGAAAGAAATCAAGAAGAGGAATCAAGAGAAGGAAGCTGCTGCGAAGGCGAAGGAAGATGCTGAGAGGGCAAAGGCGGCGGTCTGGGATGATTAGTTGGGAAATCTGAGTTCTATCTTGTACAATTGCAACTATTATAGAGAGCTGGTGGTGCATAGGAAACGGCGTCAGGCATGGTGGGAAGGAAGTGTTCAGGTGTTTACATATATGCGTATCGTAAAGGAGTATCAAAGGAATCGCAGGCAGTAGGTTCTTTTGAAATGCGCCTTCATCCTTCATTTTCACTAGCAACTTGACGAAGCAGGACACATGCGAGACGTGAAACCCCCGTTAGATGTCTCCCAGCTTAGAAGTACGCATCGTGATGGACGGGCTTTGTATGCAACTTGTGAGTACAAGTAATGCTTCTAGTCATAATCTCCCCGAAAGAATCACCCCGAAGCAGCACGCATGCCATGAAAGAGGGACGCCTTGCACGCCTTTGCAAATGAGATCCCTTGAAATAACCCAGACCGTAACCTAAAATGCAAATCGTTCAGCCCTGTGGTCATGTATCCACCAGTTCGTAGCCCCTCACACCACGCCCTTCGATGTAGCCTCCGCAAATGCGCGCGAAGAGTCGAAAGTTGCCCACCTAGATACCACCTCCAATCTGCTCCTGATGAACCTCAAGAGTATCGCCATCTGCCATGTCGAGCTGTCATAGATAAGGTTAGCATTCCTGTACTCATAGCGGAGTTAAAAATCAGGCTACGGTGCGGAAATCCTCACCGTCTCAGGGCTATCTGTTGGCTGAACACGGCTTCCATCGAACAAGAAACGGACGGAGTTCGAAGCCTTGCCCTGTCTCTCACAGAAGGCATCCATCAGCTTTTTCAGTTGGGTAGTCCTCTTGATCTTGAAGAACACCTCGTTGTTGTTGTCGGTGACCTTGATGTTCAAGTGCTCGCTGGCTCCGCCCTCGGGCTTCTCGGGCGCACCTGGGCTTCCATTTTCGTCGCCGGACATGTTGACTGTGAGATCAAGTGGTAATGTGAGTGAGGCTACTACAGCGTATCAGGAAATGAAAGGCGAGCAAACTCAGGACACGATGCCAACTAACCTGATCGAGACAAGATACGAGCTCAAGGTGCCTGAGGATATACTGCGTGGTTGGGTTGTGTTTGAAAGAAGAGTTGGGTAGAGAGGAGAAGTGTAGTGGGGTTGTGAGGTAGTTGGATTCACTCGACGCGATTTAGCGCTAAAATTGAGAGAGCAGAGCGGCGAAATGGTGGAAGCGAAGGTACTGGCACTGGCAGCGGCAGCGACGAAGCAAGACAGACAGACAAGCTACCAGATTGATCTGATCAGACTTGAGCCGTGGCAAAAACGACAGAGGTACTTACACAATACCTCATACTTCGACCACAAGGGTTGAAAGTCTACCTACATAGTAAGCGTCCTGTTAGATGTATATACTCTGTCATGAGAGTTTATTCGGCATCCTGCCTCCAATACGTTTGATCTGACGTGATTTTCTAACAGTTTGATCATATTTTCAATCTTATCGCTGCCTCCACCTTGTCCAATACACAGAGTACACCGAATCGCAAACGTTAGTGGCAGGATGGTAAGTGCACTCTCCTTTCAAAGATGTGGTTATTCGCATACCGTTTTTATTTCCCCGGACAGCTGCCTCGGCAGTATACAGCAGAAACCGCCAACAGTTCATATATCATAAGCAAAATTCACTGATACGATAACAGTCGTTAAGAGATGATCTTGCCACAGATCCACCTTGCCATACTCGGGCGTGTGCAATTCAAGGTCAGACGTTTACGTTCATTTATGCACTTAGCCCCCACATTCAAGAGAGACAAGCTCATTAGATGCATCCTGCAGACTGTCTCGCAAAGAATTCATATGATGAGGCCAAGTGTAGGAACCAAGTAGACGCTCTGTATGATTGCTGCAATAGATTTTACGAACGAAAAGGAGATGAAGCAAAATGTGTTACATGCCCTAAGGCAAGGAAGGCTCTTGAGATTGAAGATGAAGCAAAGGTCAGAAGGATCAGGGGCCGGCTGAGGCGTGAGCTCTATCAACAATCTTCTGGATGAGATCCGAGATGCCAGAGCATAGAATGTACCTAATATACCAAACTCTTCTACCTATAGATACCTGGTCATAAGAAGCGCTGAGCCAGGCGACTGTGGGGTTTGTAAATCTCCAAGTCTAATGTCCATCCTCACTCCAACAAAGGTCAGGGAACGGAAACAGGAAGAATCGAATATTTTCTAGGCGATCATGAGCGCGCTGAGAGGTCGCATGGACCTGAACAAACAATGATGGTTACTCCGAAGAGGCTTGTTCCGAGACTCTAATTAGATGGCCTTGACATTATGTGAGAAAAGAAGATCCAAAGAGATGCTGAGCTTATATAGTGAAAATAAAATGTTCTACGCTAGCTCCAAACGAGGCTAGTCTGTTATCCCTGACGAGGCTGATGCTGAGGCTGCCTGGGGGCTGGCTGCCTTGGAAAAGCTCACTTTATGCCTGACAGAGCCAGGCCGAGCTGCATTTTCCAGAACGCAGCGCTTGAGCTTGGAGCTTTGAGCTTGGAGCTGGTAAATCAAGATTGAGTAGCGGTAACGATTTCGATTTCGTGCAGTTAACAAACAACTCCCTTCAGCTAAAACAGCACATCGCGATTCTTCATCGACGTTGTGACCATGGCTCCCATGACACGTAGCCTTGCGCTGATCCCGTTGCCCGAAGGACGACGACAAGCACGCCAACATCCGCAGGTAGATAGCTCTTCCTCGACTGGTTCAACGATTTGGCTAATGGGTAGCAGCAATCTCGCGAAGTTAGCTGGACGTTCCCGGGGGTTAGTTTCTACTCGAAAACCACGCGCTCTTTTATTGACAAGGTACACAGTCGGATACACAATCTGAACGAGATCCCTCCGTAGAACCTCCCGCATCCTACGACGAAGATGCAGACATGGCATCGAATGGGGAGCAAGGAGATGGTATGCGCTCTGTGATACCCAACACAGCTTTGTGCCACACGAACTGACACGACCATGTAGATTACACCAGAAAACTTCCAGGAAAAGGTCCAGAAAAGACTGAGGATATCTTGCATCCGCTTCGCGAAACTGCTAATCGAGTTGGTCGCGAGGTCGAGAGGTTCGCCGAAATTCTAGATGGATACAACCCACAGCGGGCTACAGAACAGGATGAGAGACACGAGATGATGGTCGACCTCATCGATTTCTACCTCCAGATAGCTAATGAGACGGTCGGAAACCTACGAAAACTTCATGGATACGAACGACAGAAGAAAAACGGTGTTCGATGGAAGAAGAAGATGCGGGGATTCGAAATGTCTCAAGACAATGATGAAGACATGGAGATTGAGGACGTCGAGGAGCCAGAGTCAACATCTGCAGAAGGACGTACGACACTGGAAGACTTGGAGAGGTGGGAGCAGGAAGCCCAGACTTGGGATCTGTTACGACGACTCGTCCATCTACGATTTCAAGCCCCAGGAGATACGAGCCAGTCCCTTCGAAAATTCGCCCCGATCAATCAGTATTCCTCCGAGCTTGAGCTCTGGGAAGATTTCCTTGAGAAGGACGAGCTAGCCCTCGAGCGCAAGACAGTTCTCCAGTGGTTGAAGGATACAGCCGATGAGTCGGGTGAAGATATAAACATTCTGGTTCAAGATCTTCAACAAAACGCTGATAGGGGAGACATTATTGCAGCCGGGTGGATTCATACGAAACATGCCATCAAGGGCTCTAAGATGAACGTTGCACAAAGGTCGGGTCAGATAGAGCCTCTGATTACACAACTCGATCCAGACGCGATGACTAGACAGAAGCGTCGATTGCAAGAACAGGATCAATACTTCGAGCGCGCTATATGGTTGGGTTGCTACGAGATGCTTCGGCGAGGAAAAAGCTCTGCTGACATCAGTGAATGGTGCATGGAACGAACAGAAGTCTGGAGAGCAGTAAGCATGGGTGGTTTCCCTGATGAGAGATCAGAAGAGGATGTTGGCTCTGGAAACCCCGATTCCAGTGCTCTTTGGAGGCGGATGTGCTTTGCCCTAGCTCGCAATGGTGGGTGTGACGATTATGAACGTGCAGTATATGGTATCTTGAGCGGTGACATTCAGAGCGTGGAGCAAGTCTGTCGATCCTGGGACGACTTCGTTTTCGCGAATTACAATGCACTATTGAAGAGCCAATACGACACCTATCTTCGAACTGCCTTGCCTACCAGCCCGGTCTCTTCAGCCACCCTCAACTTCGAGTCCTTTGACGCAGTACAGTTTCATGGTGAGCCTCAGACTGCGGGTCGAAAACTCATCGACACTCTGAAGACCAACAGCCTGGTAGCATCAGAAAACTTGCAGCCTATGAAAATGATACAAGGAGTCCTTCTTGCTAATCGGTTCTCGCATTTCATTTACCAGCAAGGATTGGCGCTCTCACAGGCGGCAAATGCAAATGGTCTCTCTAACCTCATACCATCAAAAGATGAGAAGCCAGAGAACCAGGACAGCACAAAATATGTTACTTTGGACGACCACGATAGCTTAAGAGTACTTACTCACATCCTCCTAATTTTCATGGGATTAGGCCTTGATCTTGGTGGCATACTCCGAGTGACCGAAGTTGAGAATGTTATCGTGGCATATATTAGTTTTCTCCGACTTGCTGGCAAGGAAGAGCTCATTCCTCTCTACTGCTCCCAGCTCACTGGAACTCGAAAGTATGCGATACTTTGCCGAAATCTGATAGATGTCACCGACAACGAACAGCGGATTACTCAGATAAGATTGATGAGGGAACTCGGGCTTGATGTTCAGGAATTCGTCAGTTTGCAAGCAAGATTCCTTCTTGGAGACTTCCCCGATGAAGTTTCTGGCTATCCAGCCTCAGGCAAGTTCAAGCTCTTCGATGCCGTGACACCTTCAGTCGAGAATCCTTTTGCTAGGTCTAGACAACCTCGAAAAGATTTCTTTGGGGGAGACAACGATGCAGTGTCAAAAACTGATATGCTCCTCATCCGAAGCATGGAGTGGTATTTACTTGTGGATGGTATGTGGAGCGAGACGTTTACGGTTGGGACTTTGCTATACCTCCGGTTTTTCAGTAAGTATCCGATTGATATCCATTCTGCCTGGGAGGCATGCTAATTCAAATCAGAAAATATGAATCTCGATGCTGCTCGGGAACTGGCAATCAAGGCCAGGAGTTCTGAGATTGCGATCAGGAAAACTCCGGCGATCCTTGGCAAAACCTTTGATTTCGCGGATCTTAATAATGTGGATGACGAAGATCTGACGGAGGTGCTTGATGGATCTGCCGATCACAAGCGACTTCTCAAGAAACATTTGCTCGCGGAGGCAAAGACTTATCGAGAGCTCGAGGCCCTCATTGAGTGCCTGGACCATGTGGAGACCGTGGCCTCTGTAGCTGTTATCTTGGAAGAGTGAGTTCAGATTATTGTCCATCAACACGTCGCTATTGACTAATTGAACTTTTAGGGACGATACACCAGGCGCACAAAAACATTGGAAGAAGTCCCTTTCACAATCGTTTGGGTTAATCCGCATCACTCTAGAACCTCTTCTCAAGGGTTGGCTTCAAACTTGCCAAAATGGTAAGTGTTCACCGCCCTAATAAGTTACATAAGGCTAATTAATTGACGCAGAAGGAGCAGAAGCACAACTTAAACTTCTTCGGGAAGCCTATCTTCCAGAAACCATACTTGCTTACATTGCAGTCTTACAAATTGGAGGTACGACGTTGACTCGAGACTTCCTTATGGAGGCCATGGAATTGTCTGCCGTCATCGCAGGAGATGGTTCGGATGTGCTTGAAGTGTTCCAGAAAACGGGGAGGACGCAGGAACTGCTCGAGGCATTCGCAATGGTCAGCAAAGACCTACTTGTGCTTACGGCGCAGAGGGCGACTCCAGGTTCGAGAAGCAAGAAGCTCAGGAGAAAGGGATGGACGCCAGAGCTGTGGAGCGTGAGGCCATAGTGTGGGGTAGAGCACTGATATAAGACTGGAAGTCAAACCGGGGAGCTATGTGCGCATTGATCAGGTTAAGGTACTTGCACGGGTTTGGATTTAGGGGAAGGAGGGATCTTCGGCCGGAGATGAGTTCAAGGTCGAGGTCGAGCTTGGATTAGTCGACAGCAATCAGTGAGGCCTTGTAGGAGCCTTGATCGAGAAGCAGCCGATCGCAAAGCACTATACTCCGTACATCAACAAGTAAACCTTATATGTAAGATTTGTTACACCAAGAATACGTATTTGATACCTCAGACGAGATGGAAAGTTGTTTGTACCCAGATGTCCCTGAACAATTTCAAGCAAACACTGCGCCACAACCCGCTCGGTGACCACTAGCGCTCGACTTCTTTGCTTTTATGAGGTTGGACAAACGAACATCTCTTTTGCATGAGATCGAGTCTGATGATGATTAGCCATGGAAACGCTGTCGGTGTACTTATAGAATCCATGTGCTATACTCAATATATACGGAATGTATATTGTATGTATACCTTCAAAGCAAAGTGGACTTGGTATTCGCGTATCCGTATGCTCAATATGCTGGCTACGACTACACATAGGTAGGCCGTGATCTTGTAGTAAATTTTCCTCATGACATTGACCACTGTCCGTCATTTTGGGCTGAATTTTTATAATCTGTACATCGTATATATAGCTTGCTCCCTTATCATTACATACCTATAGGTACCTACCATGCCATTCATGACTTAACCTGATGGTTGAGTGTTGCGTTGCGTTGCGTTGCATTCGTTGCGTTGTTGTTGGCCCGGTGGCTGCCGCAGGGGTAATCTCAGATTTGATTGGAGCTCCGTAAACTCCAGCCCGCTTCAACCGCGTGCACTGCACTGCACTGTACTGCCCTGCTGGCTGGCTGGCTGGCTGGCGCATCGAGACCTACCTTACCTACAGTACAGGACAGGACAGGACAGTACCCGAACCCGAACCCTCTGCTCTCCTCTCCTCTCCTCTCCTCGCCTCTCCGAACCTCACGAGCCCGCCATGGCAATGACAATCTCGAGCCTCATCCAGCAATCATGGCCACTGCCGCCGCGAGCTTAGGAACAGGGGACACCTTGTCCTACACGCAATTCCAGCAGTTCGTCGGCGGGACACCCCTGGTAGCTGGAGGTGGAGGGAGCAGCTCGTTCAGCACCGGTGCTCCAAACGCGCATCTCGATAATCAGCAGGGCCTGAACATGGACATGGCACAGTCATCGCGCCCGTTGGGCCAGAATCACAATCAGAATTCGAGTTCGAATAATGAGCAGGCGTCGGGGATTTTGTCGGCGAGACCGCTTGCTCTAGACCTCAATCAATCCAATTCGTCGCCGTCCATGGCCGAACTCGAAGCCGCGGAAGCGGCTTCCACGAAGGCCCTCATAGAAGGCGTCTTAGGGCCCAACAAGGACGGTAGAGTAAGGAATCCAGTCCCGAGCAAACTGAAGGGCAAGACGGACAACAAGCAGGGCAACTTCGGCGTCATGCACATGGGAGTGAGTCCTGGGAAGAAGAGTGAGGTTCAGGGCCAGGGCAGAGATGCTGCTGCAGAGCGTGACGCTGCAGCACGACGAACGAGCGAGAACACGGCGTCCCGCGCAAAAGCTGCACAGTCTGAGAAATACGTGCCGCCGAAGAAGCGCGGTTTAGATGCCAGCTTGGCCGCGGATCCACGAAGTCGAAATTCGCCTTTTGGTGGCTCACGCGATACCCAGAGATCGAGACCTTTAGCTCCTGACGAGACAAAATCCGAGCAAGCTCGCCTCCTTACTCTTCTGAGAAGCATCAATCCCGTTACAGTGGTGGATCAGATATGCAAGGCAGTGGCCTACTTTGGAGGAATACCCGGAGCTCCCCCTCCCGAAGATGGTATATTTCCAGAGAGTGCAAATACTAGAGAAACTGGAGCACTTTTCATCGGATGGCTGGCAGAGATATTTCCTGACCTAACCCCCAAGAGCCCCGAAGTATCAAACGATCAAGCTGCGAAGAAGAAAGGGCGACTATCGAAAGGCATCAAAGATACGGCTACTGGCGATGCCGCGGAGCCCCCTAATTCGAGGAATGGTTATGGATATGGTCCAGCAGTCTCTGCTCCGTCATGGGGGCTTCCACAATCTCTGGCGTTGGTTAACACGCCAGTGGCAGCAGCAGGTATACCTTTGGGCGACCCCAAGTTCCAGGCTCCTGATAAATCCTTCGAGCACCCATCTCCAGAAACGCCTGCTAAAACTCAGATCGAAGACTCCTCTAGTAAACGACGAAGGGGTAGACCCAAGGGATCCCGCAATAAGGGCAAGGATGGACAACCAGACTCAGAGGCAGCAAACTCGACCGATGGTCAAATTCAGGGCCAGCCAGCTCCTCCATCTCCCCCAGCCCAAAATACAGCTGCCAAAGTCGCGCAACCAAGTCCTCCAATAGCTTCAAAGGCTAATCCCTCAGCCAACTCATATGCCTCAACCTTTAACACTGCGCCAGCGCCAAAACCTGTCTCGAGCAACCAGATTCAACATAACCAGTATTCAGGCCAGCAGTGGCAAGCAAGTAACCAGCTCGGCCAGTCTGGCAATAACTCAATTGTTCCCGCAGGAGATGAGTTGAGCCCAGAGGAGCGAGCGGTGCTGGAGGCGTTCAGACAAAATCCCTCGGATGGAGTGCAGCAGATCCAACAAGCTGTTCCATCGCCCATAGTACCTACAAAACCTACATCTACTCAGGCGGGCCAGAAGAGAAAGCGTGCTCCTGCAAAACCCAAAGCCACCCCTACTACAACTCCTAAAGTTCCTGTTGGGAACTTGACGCAAACAGACCATCCACCTATTCTCCCTCCTGGCCGCGATGCCCCAACAGGCTCAACTAAGGATCCTCTTCAGTGGACTTCAGTTACCTCTGCCGGAACTGCTGCCCCCGCTCTTACTAGTACAAATAACACAAGTTCTACCACAACGGCGGCGACAGTACCACCTCCAAAACGTCCTCGCCAACGCAAGCCTAAAGCTCCAGCAAACGCTGATACTCCTTCGCGAAACCAGACCGCATCGGTAGTCAGTACTGCCACTCCTCCGATTCCACCAAGTACGATTCCAGATTCCCAAGCGACAGCTTCACAGCAGAGCATTCAACAGAGTGCTCCCCAGAGTATTAGCCAGAGCACTCCACAGAGTATTCCACAGAGCCTTCAGCAGAGTATACCTCAAACAGCATCTGTTGCCCGCCCAGCAGCTGAAGGCTTGGAAGCCCACTACAACTATTTTCAACAGCAGCAACAACAGCAAAACGGCCGAAGCAATACTCCAACTATGCCGCAGCAACAAGTTCCGCAGCATGCGCGCCAACATTCTCAGGCACAGGCGGTCACATCTCAGCAGTCTACGCCGCAACTGCAGCATCAGAATTTGATGCAACACCAAAAGTCACAGCAAGGTCAGCAGAGTAGCCAGCGAGATGATGGGCAGAAGACAAACCAAACAAGCTCCGCTAGGCCATCATCTACAGGATTCTACAGCCAGGGAAGTCAGCCAGCTTCGGCAACATATAGCCAACAATACCCATCCCATCAGCCCTCACAGATCTATGGTACACATACAGCCTCTCCCCAGATGACGAATAGCACAGGTAATAGTTATCGGACTAATAGTACTCATACGATGGCTCAAGCATCTCCACAATTTACCCAAGCGGAAAACAACTACAGGACGGCTAGTCCTCATACTCTTGGCCAGCCCTCTCCATCATTCTCTCAAACAAGCACCACCTACAGGAATACGACCGCTCACAATCTGGCCCAACACTCTCCAGCGGTCACGCAGGCAGAAAACAGCTATAGAACTCCAAGCTCTCATACAATAGCTCAACCATCACCCGCGTATACCACATCCCGCTCACAGTCTCAAAGCCAGGCTTCCCACCAAAGTCACTATAATCAATTTTCAGACTCTTCTTATATCGATTTGCCTACATTAGAGTCGCTTGGACACTCTGGAAGTGCAGGAAGTACCAGCGTAGGCCTTGCAAATAACACCTATGGTACCACAGGGGGTTTTGGTCAAGGTATAAACGTGGGATTAGGAAACTCTCGGACCTCAGCCACAAGCAATAGCCTTTATGGCAGCAGTTCTGGTCTGGGCAACCCATACGATGCCAGTTCGAACGATCTTCTCAGGGGCGTGGGAGTCTCTCGGACAGCGAACAGCATTGGCGGAGGACCATATGGAAGTTCGAGTAACAGCGGCGGTGTGGGATATGGAACACCATCCTCAAGATTGAGCAATTCGTTCGATCCAGCAGGTCAGGATGATATGCGCGATCAGTTACTACGAGGCTACGGGCGTCGTTGATATACCCATTGATTGATTGATTGGTTGATTGATTTGCAACTCATTCTTTGGGACGGTACGCATTTTCAGCGAATATGATTGGAGAACTATCTGGAATTTGGACCGGGGGCGAATTGATGGCGTTTTTCTTCCTTTTCGTCACAGCTGTAATATTTCTATTTACAACCTCGGACTTTGCTAAACATAATGACGGGACCTTGGAGTCTGGCGATCTACCTTGTGAGCTACTGGGCATGATGGAGGGGAAATGATGGACAGTGGGTGGAAACAGATAATGTATTTGTGAAACCTTCAAAATCGGGCGCAGAACTTATGTGCCGATAATGGGCTTGTAAGAGTGTGAATCGACTTTAAAAGTGCATCCAAATGTGCGAGTGCTTTGATTTTCTCGATGAAACTTATATGATATCTATAATTTCTCCAACTGATGCCCAATTCTCCTGAACGCCGTCGGTGGTAGAGGTGCTTCACAGCAACTGCTGATCGCTTCAGTGTATAGAAATGCTGGCCATAACCAATCCCAAGAAGCAGAGTATAAACGCCGTGTAAATGCTCATTGCACACTCGCTTGCTTGCTTCGTGACCTTAACTAGTCTGATAAACCTCCAGGTACGCCCATACCTTCTTGCTGTTCCGTATTCACATTCACTTGTACTGGCATTCCTGATGTCCAGTCATCCATCTCCGTCCCGTCGTCCCGTATCAGCTCGAGCAGGACTTGGGTATTCCGCTTTATGTCTTGTGGCCGGGGCACGATTTGCCGTTCTAGTATCAAGGCTTCAGCTGTGTGCATCCAGATGTTCGAGAGGTGTTGGAGATCTGGAAGCATGAGACGCAGGATATCACGTGGGAGAGGGCTCATTGGTGGTCCGCCTGCGAGACTGCTGTGAAAGACCAAATTGTCGGTGGAATGCCGCCTACGAGTTGCTTGGCAGGATGGCTTAACGCAGAACCATTCTCGGCAACTTGTGTCGTCGTGATTTGTGTTAGCTTCTGATGATGTCTCGGCAGCAGCTTGCTTGGACTTGTTTCGCCCGAAATGTGATATTAGGGACATCTTCGACTTTGGGGGAGCTTCAACAGGGCCCCGGGTCACAAGGCCGTACCAGGTATCTACCGCTGCTCGGCGAGCGTTGTAACCTTTCGTTTCCCAGAATCTTTGCGCTTGGCGGAGTCCCCCCACTGCTAATATCGTAGCGTAGACCTCATCCGCAGGGCGGTCCTTCAGATAACCTTTGATAGAACGTTCTAGGGTTCCGACATAAGATGGTGGTCGTAACCTTCGAGAGAAAGATGATACCACCAGGGGGAACACTTGATGGACTTTAAGAAGTGTCTGATCATCGTACATGGCCATAACCTCGGCCTCGATGGGGTTCAAGGTATAGGCTTGATGAGACAAGGGGGCTTCGCTTGTGAGACGCTTAATGTGTATGTCTCGATATGTTTCGAAAAAATGAAAAAGTGTGAAGACGAGAGGCATCAATCTTTGACGCATTCGCCTGTGTTGTGGCTCAAATTCACGCCGTAAAGCATCTGTGTTGCGGAGAAAAATCTCTTTCGTTGCTTGTGCAGCGATCATGGTTGACAATTTCTCAGCGACGTGCAGTCGATGCCATATACCACACAAGTAGTGCAAGTTGATCCAAGCGGGATCAGGCAAAGGGTATAATCGCAACGAATATGCAGGCAGACTATTGGCAATATGGTACCGAGCAATGGTGGATTCATTCAAGGTCACAATGGTGTGGAATGACTTCGAAACTAGTCGTAAGGTGAGGACAGTATGTATAGGAAGGGGCGCAATTATTTGAGCTTGAAGTTCGTTTGGGAGCGCAAGAAACAGGTCACTCAGATTCAGACTAAAATGGTCAACACTTCACCCATCTTCATCATGGAAAGGAATAACATACTTCTGGGCCGCGACTGGATCTACCGCCAGAATTTCCTCTCGATGCTCCACAATCGAAGGGATGTTCTTGTGAATGACACTAACCTTGGAAGTTAGTCTCCCAAAGGAGCCGGCGAAACTGGGACGACGCTGAGTTCGTAATGCTGTAAGATCGTGACCCAGCGACCGTTTCTTCTGCTCGCTAGATCTGAGAGCAAGGGGTGGGAGTTCATTATCCAAAGACCGTTGTCGTCCTAGGGGCAGAGTAAATGTATGGCCAGTGACCAAAGGCGGAGGTGTCGCAGCCACGACTGGGGCTTCAGATGTGGAAGCAGCATTATCGGAGGGCTCATTGAGCTGTCTTAATTTGCTGAAGTATCGCTCCGACGCAAATTCAGTTATATGGAGGGGATCCATGGTGTTCTGCGGTTGGCCGTTATGCCATCCGGTCGCAGGGGTGAAGTGATAGGTGCTTTTAACAACATATCATGGTCGAAGGGACGACGCTCTTCACAGGAGGGTCGTCAATATCGCGCGCACGGCGTCGAGAGTGTTGTAGATACCGTCGCACGTTCGACACTCATGCCTTGAGAGAATGAGAAGGACAGACCAGGGCTAGATTGACTCGAAAGGGGCCGCGGGCGACGTGCCCAATTTAGAAGTGGGATTCAAGCAGTGTGGAAAGTCGTAGTAAGAATAGGCAGGCCAAGTCTACTCCAGCACAGATCCGGAATGACAGACAGCCCAAGATGTGACGTCGAATTCGCGAGGAGAATTCCCCAAGGTAAAGACTGACTTCGGAAGAGATGGGGAGAATCAACAACCAAATGAAGCCAATCCCCGTGTCCGGCTCAAATGCGTCCGGGTCGGCAAATCGAAGGCTGAATTCAATCGATTGCAGTGGGAAGAAGGTGCCGTTTTCGTTTGCGTTTTGCAACTCGTCCTTCTTGTCGTCGTAGCCGTTCGGGTGATGTCTGGTGTTTGGTGTTTGGTATTTGGTCGTGGAGGGTGGACTCTATGTATGTCGAAGGACGAAGAACAAGATGTGAAGTCAGATGAGGTGTGGTGTGGTTGTTCGACGCGGATAGGTAGGTAGGTAGGTAAGGTAGGTAGGTAGTTTAGGCTTGGGCCTTGGGGCCTGGGTCGCCTGGGTCAGGGTATTGGA
>JACBAH010006731.1:0-14021 GCA_014282315.1 Neospermospora avenae | reverse complement strand
TTTGGTGGGAAAAGACTGCCTCGGCTATCTGAGCTGTGACAGTTTTGCTTGCCTGTGACATTCGCTTTCCCCGACAGTAAGCGAGCCCCGAGCGAAACTGGAGGTGGGCCGGCTAGTACATGCCGGTAATTATCAACTTCGCTGAGAGCTCACTTGGCTCCGCCATCTCTCTGAACGAGTCAGATAGACGACCCATTACCCTTACTTTCGCGCCACTTCATTCCAACTTCGTCCTTTGGTATTATACAAATACCGAATAGCTTTTGGGATTCAGTTGAAAACTAGCAAACCTAAGGCTCTCTATCCAAAATGAAAAATATTTTGAGCAGCTACTTAAATCTTTCAGATTTTCTTTTGGCAGCACAAACGATATACCTGAAAGTTGAAACAATATTAAGAGTCTAGAACTCTTAATTTGTTCAAGATCTATAGGCTTGATAAGAAGCGTCGTGCGAGGTTGTCTGCCGCGAAGGGATTCAGGACAAAACGCGTCATTTTGAAATTGACACTCGTATAATTTCGTCGCAAAATTGCTTGACTTGATGTTGAAGTGTTACGTCGGTTGATCTCCTAAAAGATTTTGATGCCCTTGGGTTCAAGTTGCGGCCTTAAGGCTCACCTCGCTAGTTCTTGCTTCGCTGAAGACGGGTTTAGCCTTTAAGCATGTTTATCCATACTCAAAGAGAGTGCTTGGCAGATTTGACTTCAGCTCTATTTGTACACCAAGCGATTGTTCAACCCTCAGGACTTGCAGTTTCTCCAAGTGTTCTGCATCCAGACGAATCTTGCGTTCTGAAAATCCCGAAGGATCGTTATATTAAACCAAGTCTAGTGCCTTGGGTACAACCAGAACTATCCTCCTTTCATACTTTCTTGGTAAGTAAGCTTACTTTGAGTTGCCCTAAACGAGTCTCTTTTACCTCAGGATTCTTATCAAAAGGCGACATTCATCATACGAAAGTAGCTACCGTATAAATCACGGGATGAGGATTGTGTTCTATGAGATTCCTCCTCGTGTGTGCGATATTTTCGAGCATTTCCACCTTTAAGCATTACAAGAACACCCACATGCATTGAAAAGATGTAGAGATTCTGCAACGATGACGATAGCTTTCTTACATCACATTACCATACTTTTGACTCATGGTCTCAAGCTGGGGCATTTATAATGACCTCGGCTTCTGGCTCTCGCGTCACTTGAGTTAGGCCGCCACATGTAAAGACACCAGTGCCACGCGTAATCTTGTGTCTCACTATCGGGATCATGCTGAGGTGAATAGTTATGCACACCGTCATCTTATGGAGGAATTCTCCTGCTGGCGTTGGGTAGTCAATAATGACTTCAATGCCAGACTCGCTGAAGCCGACATAGCTTGATTAACAAGTACCTTTGGCTTTTTTGAGTAACACTTGGAAAGTTCCCGGTGACTTCCATAGAATTATGAGTACATAATATGACGTGTCACTTCCTTGCGCCCGCTGCTGATCGTCCTAGAAATCTGCATGGGAGCGAAGAGCTCTAGCTCAGTTGTCTTCCTTCGTTGACTGTAATAATAGGTACTATTGAATTCTTGCCAGTAAGCCTTGAAGTATCACGAATCTTTCAATCACCATCAAAGTGCGAAACAGGCAAGTCCTACCTGGCTTGGGTAATGACGCAGAGTTCTCAACCGCTCTTCACTATAATTCCGATGAGAAGAGCAAGCCCAGCCTAGCGATGCCCGTTAAGTGAACAGTCCACACAGTCTATGAATACATCAGGTACATGACGTTCAAGACGTTGCAATACACTTGTGTTCCGAAGCACGAAAATATCTTTGTATTATACCTCTCGGACCGACTCCTCATAATCGCTGCACAATTCCGTAGCTCGCAGACCGACATAGGCGCATACGCAGGTGTCCGATCTGTCTTCTACTTGCCACGCGGTATATACAATGCGGCCACTCCCGCATTGTGCTTTGCGCTAGGTCGTGTTGTTGTGCTGATGTTGATTAGAAACGTGATGTGTTCTATTGTACGGAGAATTTATACGGTCCGAGAATGCTGGGGGAGGTCTAGGCTCGAATGTATGAAGAGGCATTATCTTTGGCAAAATTTGCCGAGGCTTCACTGGCTGAAACGAAGCATGGAGACACTGATGAGTTTTCGATGTATTAGCATTTGAAGGAAAATAGACCATGATAAGTAGGCACTCATCATTGACAACAAGAATAAGTATTCAAATATTCATTATTACTACTGTTTGAAGCAAGACGCAGAGGTGCGTAAAATCAGTGCTAGCTTCTGGTTATCTTTCCGGCCAACCAACCCAATAAGGTGGATGGGATGTGCAACACAGGCATTTATTGTTGCAAGCAAAAGACGTGAGACCAAAGATCCAATACCGGGCTCGTATCCTCCAGGGACCGCCAATAGGTCCAATTTACCGTCTCCGTGTAAACGCCAACCAATAAATGAATGAGCGCCCCCAAGTCCGGTGTCCATTACACCCGCCCATCTAAACCCATTGCACCGCTAATGCCATGCGTCTGTCGTGAAAATCATTTTGTGATTACAATAAGAGGCTGTACCAAACAGATCCAAATCCGTAGTAAGGAAGCCTCGTGAAGCGATATTGCGAAAGTATTAGAGGGAAGAAAGAGGTACTATCATCCAATGATAGCCTGTCCTAAGATCACTGCGAAAGATGTCCAGTGGAAGGAAATCGTTTGGCGAATCAGCGTCTATATTGAGCATCTTGGGTTTCAATCATGCGAGGACGATTGATAGAAGCAGGTACGCCTTGGTACTGAACGCTCGGTTGTTGAGGATAATAGGCCGAGGCTTGATACATGGAAGCAGATGGGACCATGCTCATACTCTGATGTCTGCCATGTGTTGGAGCATGAGAGAACTGTTGAGGCATGTTGTCGAACCGAGTTTCTTGGTTAAATTCTGTCCGACGAGGTGGGTAGCCCTGATCGTAGCTTGCATGGCTGTAGTGACCGGCTTGGGGGCCATAGGCGGAAGATAAGGAGACCGCGGGGGAGTGTTCACGGCCAAATGTGAACGCACCCATGTCGGATTGTGATCGTTGATGAACAGGCCGCCTAGCACTGCGGACATTGTTCATCTCTAGATGAGTTGCCATTGACTGAGCACTTGACCGCTGTGGAGTAGGGGCCGGTAGAGGAGCCTGGCTGTAGACCATGTCTTGAAACCTATCTTCGACGCCATTTTCGCTGATGCCAGGAAAGGCAGGACGATGAGACAGTTGCCCAGGTCCTCGTTGAAGTGGTCGCTCAACCAGACGTCCTCGGGGATAAGGTGCAAAGCCGTACTCTTCGCCCTCGTTAACGCCACGGCGCTTCTTCGGGACAGGGGAGAGACCGGGGTTGTGCGCACCCATATTCCACACGTCTGGGTGGCTCATACGGCGATCTTGAGCTTGGCTACCTATTCTCATAGCAGCAACACCCAAGGATTGAGCACGCTTGTGTCCACCACCAATAACATTCCTCTTTGCGTAACCCTTTGGTGATTTAGGCTCATCGCTGTCGACAACGATGTTGGGTAGGATCTCGATATCGGGGAAACATGGCATGGTGTCTTGCAGGATCTCGGTGTGCAGCCTGTTGAAGATTTGAAGGATCTCTTGGGTACTGTAACCCTTACCACATTGTTGAAGAAGCCAGTCTGGCACGGCGGTGGCTGGTAGAATGTTGCTACCACGGCCAGTTCCATCTAGCCCATCCTCGTCATCGCTGTTCTCGAAAGAGGCGATGTTTCGCTTTTTGGAGCCGTTCATTTCGTCCAGGCGCTTCTGCTCGCGCTTACGGACTGCAAGTCCCCAATCTTGGACGACGCCGGGAAGACCTCGGGCGGAGTTTTCGACGCTCCACTCATGTACTCGTCTGATCTGTGTTTGGACGAGATCACACTGTAGCTTGGCATACTCCTTGGGGTTGCGATAACGACTACGCTGGTAGTGTTTACGGCAGTAGTGGACCCAGACGCGGGCGGGGATCAGACGAGTGCACATCTTGTTGCGACCAAATATGTGAGAGATGGCCTTGCGAAGCTGAGATCCTGTATCACAGTTCGGAATGTACATACACATGATGTGGTCAGACGTAGGAACCTCACCATGAT
Organism: Neospermospora avenae; assembly: GCA_014282315.1. Lineage (NCBI taxonomy): Eukaryota > Fungi > Ascomycota > Leotiomycetes > Helotiales > Ploettnerulaceae > Neospermospora > Neospermospora avenae. The sequence continues at coordinate 9,887 of JACBAH010006731.1, read as the reverse complement.
TCTGAGGAGGAGTTGCTGGAGGTGCGTAATGCGGAATATCGGTAGGAGAGTTCCGATCGGGATGAAGAGATGAAGGAGGGGTCGGCTCAGCTCGCGGACCCATGGACAAGCTTTGAGGCATCGTGTAGCCTCCTCCCATAGAAGCTGGAAAGTTAGGTGCTGAGAGTGCGCGCTTGTGGGATTTGGTAATCAAAGATTGGTGGTGATGATCAATAGGTGCGCTGAGGAATTGCAGATTCCTTTGATAATGTTAGCGAGTTGATTTGGAAAGAAAGCTACTGCGAATATATAATTTTGCGAGTCTCATGCTTGTTGTGAATGAAAATGTCACATAACCAATCAAGCCTGCTGAATTCCAAAAAAATTTCACTAGCGGGCAAGATCTCAAGTACCAGGTTATAGAAATGAATAGACATGTTGTAACATAAGGCGTTGACTTACGATTGTGCCTGGCTCATTCCGTTCAACTCTTGTTCTCCAGTATCAAGGCGTAAGCTTGGCATCGCCGATGCTCTCCTGATCATAATCGCATCGCTAGGTGAGCATGGACGTGGACCTGGAACTGACTCGATCTGTTCGAAATTCGGAGAGTTACTCTTAGACTCAACGTTTGATGGTTCGGCCAATTGTCGTGCCTGTTGACCAGCTACCTCATTCTCCGCAACAAGAGCGAGCGCATTGAGACACTCAGTGGGTGATATACTACCAGCCTGTTGCGGGTGGCTAGACTGGATCCCTTCCATTTTGGAAGGGTGATCGAAATCGAGAGCTTGTGGCTTTTGACCTGGGATAGACGGAAAAGCGTCGATCAGATTGTTCGAGGGATGAGAACTCTCGACGGTCGAAAGAGAAGAGAATCTAGAATGAGAAGCTGATTGAAGAGACGATGTCCAAGAAGAAAGACTAGAGCGGCTATCGGAGGATCTATGGCGTGGAGAAGTCGGCGTGCTCTGTGATTCACGAAGCTGAACCTCTTCTGCTCGGGGCGGCGTCGTTGGATTGGAGACGGTGTTGATTGGAAGCGCATATCCTCCAGCATCCCACGGTGTCCTATTCCTGCTTGGAATCTTCGTGGGCACTGCCCGTGTTCGCTCCTCTGCATCGTTTTCTTCTTTCCTTTGCTGCTCAACAGCAAGGGAATTTGCGTTCAGTAAAGATGTGACGTCCATCTTGTCTGCTTGAGAAAACCGAAAATCTTCCTGTAATTTCGCCAGCCACGTTTGTATGCTCATAGAACACACTACTGTGGGGTAGATGGTCGAAAGAAGGGTTGGCTGTTCTCGGTGGCGATAATAATGGGTGTTGATGGCCGACGGAATCGAGATATTAACCTTTCGAAAGGCCCTCACAAGTCGTCCGGTCCAACAGAGGAATGTCGAGGATATGTAGTTCCAATCTACGATGATCGGAGTAAGGTGTTTCAGAATTCTGATTGACTAGGAGGTTTGATTGAGGAGCCCAGCTCTCGCTTCAGATAGACTTTTGGCGTGTGGCTTTGACAATACAGCGTGATTCAAGCGTTAAAGTGCCTTGCGAGCAGTTAGAGGCTTGTGGAAGGATCGACGTTCGACTGCATTGACCCCCGTCATCGGAAACACGAAACAGTTTGGTGAAGCTTGAGTGTATCGTGATATCGTCTAAACATCCAGCTTATCAAGTGGTAGAACGGATCTAGCACCGCCCGAAAGAAACAATACCAAGATCTATGTCTTCGTCCCGAAACGTTGAGGCTTCGGGCATTGACTTCGAAATGATTCTCAATAGAACAAATCCGGCGGAGACAATGCTATTGGTGCTATTGGACGAAGAAACTTCAGAAGAAACGAACTAGATTGGCACAGCAATATATTGCGAACCACTCTTTAACTGTATATACTCCAAGGCGCCCTTACTGCATAAACAATAACCATTCACAAATAAGGACAGAGCCAAAGTCGTCAGACAAAGAGAAGATCTTGAAATGAGGCAGAAGATTGAAAGGATAGGACGAAAACAAGGTACTGTCCCACTTCGAGCTAATAATCAGCATAAGGCAGGTCGTCGTAGTATGCTTGAGAAACCTGGCAACGTTTGTTAACGGCTAGCTGAAGATAGACAGCAGGAGAAGAGAAACAACGACCAGCGGCCACCGACATGAGCATGAAGCATAAGCACAGCCAGAAGCAAAAGTTTCCAGCAAGAGATTGAGTGTGCTGTATTGCATTGATATGCCACTCAACGAGACTCGGCCAGTGTTTGACGTTGAGAGTCTCCACACGGCTTGAGAACTTGACCCATGCTGACTTGATCCATGTTCGGAGAAAAGCCTTGTCCATAGTCTCCAACCAGCCTGGATCAAGCCAAGCTGTCGATGAACTGCTCGGCAAACCCTTGCTAGCGGGTGTGAGGCCGTGTGGCCCACTGCGTTTCGAGCGGATCCTGATGGAGATCGTCCAACGACGAGAAAATCGTCTGAACTGACACTGAGGATCTGCTCAGGGAACAAAGTTATGCTGAACCACCGTTGACACACACACGTCAAATCTGACACTCATATCTGGCTGTTGCCGAGGAACACTTGAGAAACCTCGGAAACTTCGGGTGTTGAGCAACCACCCACATGTCTCCCTCCCCGCCTGTATCCTCTCCTTCAGAAGTCAAATATTTTGTTTTAATGAGAAAATGTTTGATGTCAGGCGAAGGCGGACACTTGTGACACCAGCCGTACAGCGTCTGACCGTCGACACACGGACCGATGCAGGAAAGCTCGGTAGTTGGGAGAGCTAGCCACGACACCAGCGAGAGATCTTTCGAATTGCTGCAATTGCTAATAAAGCATGCAGCCATGCAGAGTCGAGCTAGATTTTGACGAGCCTCGTATGCACTGAAGTTTGGTGTATGAGGCTGCTATGCTTGATCGTGACGCTGTGCAGTAGTGCAACTCTGCCACTGCTGCCGTCCTCCTTGTAACGGAATCAGTACATTGGTACTTAATGACCTGGCATATGGACAGACCACACTTTGTAGTCGAGTCCGTGTCCAATAGCTAATCGGCCAGCTAGAAGCCAGAGTTTCCACATGCATACAGGCTGTAGAGTAACCAGACAAAAATAGAAGGCATAGTGCAGTCAATACTCAGCTGCCAACACATGTATTCGCGTTCCCTCCGTCCTCCACCTCTGTAGCAGAATCGGAGCATTCTCATCCTTCTTCTCAGCCGAACGCTGCAGCTTCACTATTACTATTGCTTATTGCCTGGGATTGGCGATGACAGATGCAGCTGTTGCATCCATCCGCTGAATCAGATGGCGCCGTCTGCAGAGAGATGGATGACGAACAGAGCCATAATAGGTTTTAGTGGTACCGACAAGCCAGTCAGAAGAAACGGCATGGTGGGAAGGTGTCGGAGGGGGCGCGATTGGTCTGAAGTCCATGGCCCCGTGTTTCATCATATGCATCCGAATAGCCTCCGCTGGGATGCTGCACCGCCAAAGAACGCCAGCTCGCACGCTCTTGAAGCAGTTCAGACACTTCTTCCTTCAATTGGAGGAGCGTTGGAACACCATCCAGAGCTGCGGCCGTTTCAGCCGATCTTTTGAGATTCGAGAAGGATAAGCAGAGACGTAAAGCCAAGGGGAAGAGCAGAGCCAGAGCCAGAGCCAGACCAACGCCAACCCATCATTGATGCGAGCATGACGATCCTGCTTGGCAGTCTAGAGGCCACATGCAATGCGGCACAGACCAGAGTCATGGTTGAATACATGGCGATGGAATGATGCGCATGGCACAATCAGGATGGAATGAAAACTTTCTCTGCATCGTGCTTATCTCCGCCCCTCTCATTCGGATGCGATGCTGGCTGCTGTGTGAAGCGCCAGCTCTCTGAAGCAGATTGCCATGGTATCATGTCTATAATAGTCGCGTGCAATAGCTCCAGTAGTGGCATGTCAGTGCTGACGTCTCACACCACACTTCAAGCTCAAGTGATAAATTTCCGAGAGTCTCGTTTATGTGTCACGTGATCGTCACTGCTAGCCGAAAGAGTTAGAGTGGAGTGGGAACTCCACAGCCTGAAGAAGACAGGACCACAGAATGATCTGCGACAGTAGTGGAGTGAACACTGATATGCTGTTGGCGGAATGCACGGTGTAGGCCCTCAAGGCTGGCCCCTTGAAGTGATCCAAATATAGTCGGGACGCTCCGTGCGAGCACGGCGTGACGGCCGGCCCGCTTGATCTCGCACTTTGTCCTCTCCCCCCGAATCTCTTTCAAATTGCAAATGCCATTATTGAAATTGCAAAACGCTTGTGATCACACATAGTCCCCCAGAAGAGATTCGAAGTGGGGATTCAAGGAGACAGCAAATAGCTTCCTGAAAAAATTTGAGAGACATCGAAGCCAAGCCTCGAGCTTTGCTTGCCTCGTCAAGAGTGGTTGACGAGAGTCCAAATTAGCATGATTTTAGGTAATATGGTAACTCAAGAAATATCAGCATAGTATATAAACATGCGGTTTTTTGACAGCTTTTCCAGATTCATGTTGGAAAGTCTCGAAACCATTTTATATCAACGAGTCTGTGCTTGGCCTCATCTTTCAGCAATTTGGTTCGGCGCAATGGTAAAGATCGAAATAGTCTGAACATCTCATCCATCTCATGACCTTTACCAATCTCGGGAGCATTTCAAATCGGTCGCAATCCGATCCATCCTATTCAAATCCATCTCATCCAGCTTCATTCCTTGCCATACCGATCCTTCCCATACACCTCGGTACGTTATAGATTTCAGGTTTGTGAACCGAATACCAATACTGCGGTGATCAAACGGCAGAAGCATGAACAAAAACCGGTCAAGCTATGGAAGGTCCATCATCCGGTCTTTCCTAGAACGAATCAAGACACTCTTCCCCATCATTTGAAACAGACTCAGCCTCCTCCATCCACAACCTCTCGCTTCACAAGGTTAAAACAGTGCATAGAAGAATGTGCGCCGAGAGCTTTCGGGTCAACTACCCGACAGATACCCACTCATACCAGCTTCTCGGTCCACACCCCAGACTTTTACTCAAATCATGAGACGAGTTCGCAGTCCCTGGTCAAGAATGTATATTTACGATTTGCTAAGCTTTAACACATGATGATCTACGAGCTCCTGGAGCTCCTGATCTCCAAGTCGGTATCTGATAGCACGCATGATCAGTTAGTGCAAGGCGTTGTTTGATCTCGTCTCTTGCTGAGATCCTGTTAAGGGACAGTCCCAATATAAAAGAATAATCCCATGTTAGAGCTTCGGGAGAACTAATGAAAACTAAAAACAAATCTGCTATTGTGTCAGGTAAATTTGCAGGTTCGGTTCAAGTAGATTGTGATATATTAACTTTTGTTTTCCGAATTTGCGGCCTGACTTCGTCCAATCCCTGATCTTTTTGATCTACACGGCACTCACTAGATTGCTTTTCTAAGGTCAATCCATGTATTGATATTCATCATTTCTAGGATGTCAAAGGGTTCATCGGAGGTCAATACGATTCATCTAATAACATTCCTTGAATCAGGCTTCGCAAAGTCGTTATTTTAGACTTAGCTGAACATCATGACTAGGATACGTCGAGGAGCTGTGCAACAAATCCAAAGCTTCTTTGTGGCCACTGGATACAGAGATAGTCTAGGCAAATCGAGAAGCTCTCAGTCGAGGTAGAGGGGTTCTTCTCCAATGAACCTAAAGCTCATTTGATTATTTAAGTCATTCAATTCTCTATTTTTGAAGTTCAACGAAACACTGCAAAACTTTCCTCTAGAATCCAAAGCTACTAAAGTCTTATAGGATGTAGGATAAGAATACTTTACTCTCGCTAAATTATGCCATGACTTGTCCTTAAGATTATTTTACAGCCATATAATTATTACAGGACCTTGCTCATATGTGGTCCAAAGTCAAAGAAACTCCATAATTATGTACTAGAATAACTTTCAGTGTCATATCATAATTACAAGTTTTTTTTGTTTGAAGTTGACTGACTGAAAAATGCAGAAAAGCGAAGTAGATGTACACAACTAAAGTTCAGCATCGTGAAACCACAGCAAGACTCTACTCTGAGATAGCTCCATACTTGACACCGGGAATCCCGATCTCAATAATCAGCCAGAACTTCATCTAGCCTTGATAGACAAACATATCGTCAAGTTCTCTTATCAATAAGCTTTTCAACGTCATCCAATAATAGCCAAAATCCTCCTCAGAGCCAGACATTTCAAAATAAACCAGCGCAAAAGCTTCAAATATACTTCTGGTAAAGCCATCCAATATTAGAACCCTACACCAGTATCCAGTCCCAGAATTGTACACTACTGAATACAAATTCCGTTCTCATAAAACCATTAATTGTCCGAAAAAGTAAAGATCACATCTCTCAGCACAAGGCTAGGTTTGACTAATTCGGCTGATTCGGGAAAATGAAACAACTCTACCAGTAGCTTTTGAAAGCTCAGGAATCCAAAGCCGACCTACCAATAGCGAGGATACACCTTTCACAGATCGAAAGAGTTTGATCATTCTAAAATTATCATTCCTTGAAAGTTGACAAAGTTGTGTATTCAGGTTCTTGAATTCCAAAGAAGAATGTACATTCAGCCAAGTGACTAAACGAAACTCACATGTTTAAGCTAGCACGCCCAATATCCGATTTCCAGAATTACCTCGAGGCAACCATATAGCACTCTGAAAAATAGCATCTAAGCACTCAAGTGCTCTGAGCCTACTCGAGGCAGCGACGAGGCTACTTGAGGTATAGATGAGTTGAGTTTAAGTATCAGTTTTCAATACTCAAATTCGAGTCAGAATCCTCGGTAATTGGGATGACTACAAACCACATTGCAGCTTATTTATCTACTCAATAAGCTTATATACCTTCTAAATCCAAAAGTTTTCCTTAGGCTCTTACTCTCCTTCTTTCAGATCGACGCATCAGACTACACTTACCTTTATATACATGCTTTTCATTTTCAAATAAGAGACTATATTAAGCCTATGCTGGCCTGTTAGGGACCAGATGTTCCTTAAGCTAGCAGATAAAATCTAGCTAGCAGCCTCTGATGATGCTCATCTATACTCGAAGCGAGACTTAGTACAACAAAGAAAGTCTCCATACTCACTCAATTCAACTTCACTTTACCGTTCACGCTGCCATCGAGTATACATCAGATCAACAAGTCGAGTCAAAGTATCTCACAAATTTCAGCCAATCAATTACGAGCGCGATGTCTCGCGACTTATCTCAGTATGCCCAAAGCACCTCTCCTAAAACAAATTCTCTAGCAATAACATTTCCAAAATCCAATACGGCATCTGCCTCATCCATCTCAAACACAAAGGCACTAAAGTCTGTACATGCTTCTCACCATACGATCATACGACACATCGCCCCGGACTTTCACTCTATGGAACGAACGGCCATGAATTTAAATATGGCACGCAGAAAAGAACTTTGTAGTTCAACAGTAACGGCAATGATCGTTCGTAATCAATTGGTTGCTCTAACACGGAGGATGACGGCATTTTGGCGGCGGCCTTCCATGCGGCTTCTTGCGTTTCCAAGTATCCACATTTGTGCATATACATGGGTAATCGCTATCTTCAAATTAGTAAGCTTCTCTAGTTAGAACAGAGAGTACTTGCCCGTCCGAACACCATCCATCATAGCTTTTCTCGGCCCATCCTTCATTGTATTTCTTGGCCGAACAATTTTTAGGGCACGTACTACCTCGTGGACAGCTATAAACACACAAAAATTCGTTCCCGCTATCGCTATTAGCGCTTATACCTAGGGGTACCAAACAAAGGATGGCTAGATACTTACACTTCTAAACATCTACCGGTAGGGCACTTGCTCTCAGAGCTCTCATAACACATGTCTCCGACGGGGTATTGAGAACCAGCAGCTTGAGCAGCGCCCAAAAGTGCTAAGAAGCTAAGCGTGTTGAACAAATACATCGCTGTTGTTGTTTATGCCTGTTATTGTCTTTGCTGAGTAGCTTGAGTGTTGGAGAGAAGAAGCTTGATGAGCGGATGCAACCGGGTCTGAGGGCGGTCGAACAAAGAGGGCTTTATAAATATTCTCTAGTGTCCCCTGCCGCTAAATACTATACTCTCACAAGTAATAAACACCCGGTTTCTCCAAAAATTCAAACCTGACGAGGTTTGTTTTGCAGGGGACTTTGTATGATTAGCCCTGTAGAACCAATTTAGATACCTAGGTTCAGACTTCCGGAGAAACCGAGTACAACTGTACCTACCTTTCCTACAACTTACTAGCCTGAAAATTTAACGAACCCTTGACAGCCCGCAGTCATCTAAAACCGCAATATCACAGGTTCGCCCCCCTCCTTTTGCCCTCGAATACCAGGTCTACTTCTATGTTTAATAATTTCAAATCAAGTTGACTGACGTGGATTCATTTATTATACTATCAGGTAATACTTCGTACTATAGGTAATTAATCCACAATTCTAGGACGTGCACTCGAGATACTTGGTGATAACTCCCCCCAGTTTACTATATACTTTAAGGTAGTATTGCTTTTGTCATTAGATAGAACCCCTTGCTTAGAGCCTTGTCGACAGAAGCTCGTAAAAGTACGCACAGACTCTACTTGTAGAATAATTACCCATAGTACTAAGTAAGAAGTAAAATAAATTAGTAACTTTAAATCGCAATACAGTACTATAGGTAAGATGAACTCCTATAGTCTAGCTTTAGATACATCTTTTCCTTATCTTATTGACTACGAAGTTGCAACTAGAAGTTATAGTTTTCGCCGGCTCTCGACCTTCTAATTGAAATCTTAACGTAATCAGAAGGTTAATGCACAGTTTCCGCCTACTCAGCTACTAATATATCGATTTACTCTTACCTCTCAGTCGTTTCCGAGACGGCTTATTATTACATATTATTCTACCTTACCTTTTCGAGAATACTCTCCGAAGTATTATCATCTGGTAGTACATAACGGCGTGGCACGGCGATGTAGTGAAATAGGGATGCGGGGACGGAAAGGCACGGAAAGCGTCAATTCTCTTTCAAGCTACTTCATTATATACGAAGTAGCTGTACTTTATGGGTACTTTATAGGTCATCTGTGGAAACTCTGTGGGTAGAATTACTTGAAGTAGGTACTCTCTTCGGTCTTACTCTACGGAGGTGTCAAGGGTAAATCATGTCACCGCCTTTAGGCAGAACATGGGCAGCGACCAACCAGACCTTCAACATTTCCTTGTTCTGCCAAAGGCGGTGACATAATATACCCTTGACACCTCCGTACGTACGTACTTCCCAAGTGTGGATTGTTCCGATAAATCAGCAATAGGCTTTACAAGTATGAACTATCTCTTTGGAGCCCTATCCTCAGGTCTGACCAGTTTTGGCCTATTCCCAAGACAGGAAAAGGCATATGGCCACTCATAGCCTTGCGTTCAGGGGTCTGCATTTATGTTGAAAGAATCTAGGGGCGGGGGATCGTTATACTCGTACAAGACAGATACTGCATCGGTTCGGATCTCCGCTAAAGCTACTACTGTAGTTATCTTCAGTGCTCTGTACTGTGTACTCCGTGCTTCGAAGTACTGCCAGTAGAGTTATACTTCACCAAGACAGGTTCAGGAATTAATATCTAGCCTTTCGAACTCGTATACCAATCGTAATCGATAACTCTAAAGAATATTACGGTATTTTAAACAATTTTATTTAATAATTTAAAATAAAGTTGACTGACGTGGATTCATTTATTATACTATCAGGTACTAGCCGGCCCACCTCCAGTTTCGCTCGGGGCTCGCTTACTGTCGGGGAAAGCGAATGTCACAGGCAAGCAAAACTGTCACAGCTCAGATAGCCGAGGCAGTCTTTTCCCACCAA
>JACBAH010006730.1:0-14002 GCA_014282315.1 Neospermospora avenae | reverse complement strand
GTATCGATAGCGAAGGACTACTTAGATACTAGCGAAAGGCTTATATTCTACTAGATAAAGCTATCTATAATAAGATCTTAAAGATATATTATTAGTATTGAGATATTGGTGATTTCATCCCCGTTCCTGGGGTAGTGTGGTCGCTGTTTTAACTACCCTTTCCCCTCGCTCGGGCGCTCGAGCATCGAGCTACGAGCTGTGGTGCATTAGCCCACACGCCGCCTTAAGCACCTTCCAACCAACGAATCCTCCCTCGCTTATACCAAGTCCATAATCATGACCGTCAGAATAGTGAGGGTTGACCACAACGGAGGGTGATCCATATGAAGAATCCCAGCGCCCTATTAACGATGAATTCAAATATTCGGTCTCGCCGTTGTTTTCTCCCGTTTCCCTCGTTACTTATTGTCTCCTTCCCATCGAATCATTCTTCCTCCATTCCAGTTCCCGTACCTTTTTACATCTCCAAATCACCAATAAAGGGTTATTTAATTTGTACGATCGACGTATCATCCGACTGTTTGCGCACGTAACAGGTGCCTCACATTCCTCCAACACCACTAACCAAAACTCTCCAAGCGGCCCAAGAGATGAAGTGGTACAGGTAGTACATAGCAGCACAACAAAGGACCACCTGCTTACGATATCGTGAACAACTCTCTTCAAGAAGAAAATCGTTCTTGTCTATCTAAGAAGTCCGGCATTGCAATAATCGACAGTCCTCATTGTATCCTTAGTATTACCACTAAGTAACAGCATGTCTCTCCCACGACAAAAGCTGCCTCGACGTCACGCCCAGCGTAGGATTCTTAACCATGGCCGTCAAGCAACACCACCGCTGCGTTTACCTGATGCTAAGAACCCTCAATCGCTCAAGTTGCCGTCTAAAAACAGGCAGAGGGCTCCTGAATCTGATGGCAACGACTCCAGCGCCTCCTCTGATTCTGATACTGTTTCTGACTCTGAATTTGGCTCTGGCTACAGCTCTAACAGCAGTCTTGATTCAGAAGCCGAGCATTATGGGCAGATCAGGGCTGAATTCGTAGTTGCCGGCCAAAATCTAGCAAATCCCTGTCCTACGACAAAAGAGATGATGGAAAGAGAAAGAAGAAAGTGGGAGCTGTAAATCGCCGCTGTCGTTTAAATTTCATTTTGTGCTTGCTAACGGGGATATTCTAGGCATTGCAAAAGGATAAGGAAGGGAGATCCGGTAGCCGCTCTCAAAGTTGCAACAGCAGAAGACTTCAAGACATTCCTCGTCTGGCGAAGGAAGAATTCGCGAATAAAGAAGCAGTCAAGCATGTCCACGTGCTGGCATGTAACTAGTATGAATTACCAACGTATAGCCCAGCGCTACATGGATGAGGGGATTCTGCTTGACATCCGTAATGTTTGTTCGCTGCTTGTCCTTCTTGTCTTAATTATACTGATATTCTGATAGTGGATTCCCACGCTCGGCCTCGACGATTCAGAAGGCGAGAAGTCTGCCCTGTATATAGAGGACCTGTGTGTTCTCCAAAACGGTCTTTGGGTCCGTGATCAAGAGATATTTCCTCATGAACGGCTCCGAGTGCAGGAATCTCCAATCAACATTTTCGCTGGCTGCACGTCCACGAGGCCTGCGGCTTTGGTTGGGGAGATACCCCTCTTATACGAAGACATTGAGTTTCAAGTCTTCCCTCCGTTGGTAAAAGGACGACGGCCCGCTGTACGGCTCATCCTCAACCTTCAACACATCAAGCGGTCAGGCGGAAAAAAGAAGCCGTAAGTATACATTTATTTGCCTTATAATAGCTTGCCTGAAGCGTCTGATCTTCCATAGGAAGAAATTCACGTTTCGCGACGACGAGAGCATAATTTGCTGCCCAGTCATTTTTATTATGGCTTTGGCTATTGCAGACAAAGCATTTAAGAATAAATTCACATCACTACGGCAGATCTACGATCTTATTGTTCCCAAGGGAACAGATCGTATTCGTTTGAAATGGGATGACGACTGGGCAAAACGACCTATCTTCCGTGACGTCGAGCATGCGCCAACCAAAGTCCAGATATCGAAGACGAAGTCATTCCCATACGCAAAGCACAGGTACTACTTCGTCCGTCTTGGTCGCACCTGTCGTTTCAGGAAACGGCTACAGTGGTATGACCTGCGAAGAGGATCCGGGAAACGGTTGAATGGTGAGAACAATCTTTTGTGCGACCCTTACCGATACAGACTTACTAAAAGGGAAAAATATAGAGGCACTGACCCCCGAGGAGAGAAGACACGCCATGGGTAACAGTGGGGACGTATATGAACGACATTACATGCCCTCTTTTATCGACGCCGACTGTCAAGCCATTTACCTTGGAACCACTCGCCGCGAGGATCTTATTCGAGCTGTCGGCCGCCTTGAACGCCACGATGATGCCCCGGATAAGCTGAGTGACACACAAAAAAAGGAGATTTCGAACGACCCATATATCCTAAAAAAGGTGAAAGCTCGGAAGAGCTACGCGCTTAGAATAAAGGAAGACGGCTACTCTACAATCAAGGCAGCAAAGGGTACGTTCTGGTATAAGAAACACCACAAAGCTCAACGCAAGATCAACTGCAAGAAGAACAGATTAAGAAACGAGGTACTCGACAATGCAATCAACAAATTCCACGAAACCGTTCATGTCGATGAGGTAGATCGCCAGATGCGGGGCATTCTTCCCGATACAGAAGTGCTCACGCCGTCGACTATCGAGTATGAGCTCGAGGAGCGTGCCACGGTGGCCAAGCTACTCTTTCAACCGCTTGATGGACTTCATGAGGATCAAATTTTCGATATAAAAGTCCAACTTGTCCACAATCTCGCGCAGCTCTGCCATCGCCAAGAAACTCCTCGCCAATTCAAAACAGTGCAGTCAAGGCGGCATTCTCGGAAAACTTATTCGTATACTAGTACAGGTACCGACGATAATGACGAGATTTCCGAGCAGGAAAGAGGTGACACACTAGCAGGAGTTCAGGAGCCGCAGACGGTGAATAATAGACTACACAGAGACTCTTGTCCATTCTGCGAACAGGGGCCATTTTCACGCAAAGATGGATTGGGGAGGCACGTTCGAGTTCAGCATCTTCAAAGACGGTTTGCTAACGGTGGCTTCTTATGTCCTTATAAAGGATGCTCGGCTGTCATGGGCAATCCTGTACACTTTTTAAGTCACACAGCACGTCAGCATGAGATGCTGCTCTGATTGTGCATCATTCGCATCATATCGCAAGCAGGATCATTGTACGCAGAGTAGAGGGAAGGAAGATGGCTGTGGATTGCATTGTTTCAGATTAAGGCTGTAGAATTGAAATAAAAATAGTCCATTTTAGCAACTTATTCATCTAATATCTTAGAGGCTATAGATTGTCTTTCTAAATTTGAGGGTTCGACAACGATCCTCTCCCTCCTTCTCATTTTCGCATTCCGATATGGATACACTAGTGTACTGATTCTCTACCATGAATTGGAGATGGGAATGCCACCTAGGGAGAAAACGTCGTGACCGAGAATCCGACCAATATCCCCCAGCATCTGTGTTACCGCCGTCATGATATCGAAAGAGCTACCGAAGAAGTCCAGCTCAATTGAAAGGGCTGCGGAGCTTGTAACAAATTCTTCGCGATCTGCTGGCGCTCGAGTGATATCAGAAGCAGGTTCTTCATTCTCGTATGGCAGCACAGATATCTATAGAAATTTAGAAATATATTCTTTCGATCAGAAATTCAACGATACCATGTCAAAGACTTTTCCTATTGCCGCTCTCATGCCATTCGAGGACATTTTGGCATTCGATAGAATACGCCGCAATGCGTTGGTCACATCAAGCTTGTGAGCCTCACCTCCACAACTGTCGCTGAAGTTACCCGCTTGGCTTCTAAGTTCGATAACGTTCGAAATCAAGTTAATATCCGAGCACTCAATGAAAATGATTTCGGGTCCATGATTTGGAGCGCTAAAGTCTCTGTTCTTGATATCACGTGGAATTCTGCTCGAGGTTTAGCCGACTTTCGGCACCTGCCAATGCAAACGTATCATCCACTTTGTGCTTCCTCTATCAATATACGATCGCTGCCATCAAGCTCCCGGCAATTTGGGGAAGTAATTTATAAGTCTGCGTCAGGATATTACATTATTGTAAGCACCTTGGCACCCAACGTAGCCAGAGATGGAAGAGCTACACCTTTTTGACCTAGAAGGCGACGTGCTTTTGATACTCGAACGTCGTTGGGAGGATGACTTGGAGGAATCGGCCACATATGCTTCACCATCGCCGGATGCTCCAGATATGCTTAAGTATACACCGGAGTCTATAAGATACGAGTCACAAGCAGAGACCGCCGGGCCTGAAGTAAATAGAGCTATTTCAGTCGCTATACCTATCCGCCTCTGCCCATTCGCCAAACGAGAAAACCCCGACAACCACTACTACTATATAAGAACCCTAAAAGAGTGTAGAGAAATCAAAGAAGAAGGGCAAGAAATCCTTCGCGCAATCTTATTAAAAGGAGATACACCCTCCACAGCCCTCAGTGTCTGTCCGCTGATACATCGTTTGTGAACAGAGACAAAAGAAAGAAATGTAACAAACCCAAATCTCGCACTCGAATACTCAACCGCGAACAAACATCACCTGATGCATCGATCCTTTCTCTCATTGGCCACAGCCACAACCACAACCATACCATCTCCTCCACCCACATATCAAGAAGCCCAAGTCAATGGGCCCCTCACGTCACTCACCCGACATGCCATCAAAGTAAGCTGCAAAAGCCTTCTTTTCAAGATCATCATGCTTCCCGCCTCTCTTCGCATCCCTCTTCCGGAAATGAACTCTTTTCGCCCACTTCCAAACCTCGACACCCGCAAAGAACAGAATAGCCTCGACGAATACTACGCTCCATTCCCAGCTGATGCCAGTGTGCTTGAACACCTTATGATTGATGACGGGGATGTATAGGGTAGGGAAGATCGTCACGAAGCCGGCGATAATAGCCCAGAAAAGGAACTTATTCTGCCACACATCGATAGCCCATTGCGTGAGGTATCTAGTGCTCTTGGGTTGCATGCGGAAGAACGACCGCCGCATATTAACCATTTCCCACGCCAAGAACAACGCGAACCATGTCAGACAAACAAAAGTGGTAGCACGAGCACGGAAAACGGTGTCGCATTCTGGCGAGTAGTGGTCGTTACATCCAGATCCGAGATTGCCATCGCCAAAGCCGAAGAGAACGAGTGAGAAGGCTGAGAGACAGAGAGCTGCCATCCAGAGTCCGTAGACGAGCATATCGAGCATAATCTCCCAGGTGAAAACACCGACTTCCATGGGGTGTGGGGGTCGGAGCATGATGTCTGAGGCAGGGGCTTCGAAGCCGAGTCCCATATCGGGCATTCCTGATCAGGGTTAGCTGATTGTCCAAAAATATGTTCCAAGATGCTAGGCATGAAAGAGGCACGTACCAGAGGTAATCATAATAACCCAAAGAATCTCTACTGGCGCCAGCGGGAACACCGAGAGGGAACTCTCATCCTTAAATGCTAAACCAATCAAGAGTGTACAAGCTTGCGCAATATTCTCTGCTAGCAAGTGTAAGATGAACTTCTGGATATTATCAAACATACGTCTCCCCTCCTCGACGGCGTTCAAAATCGACGCGAAATTGTCGTCCGTCAGAACGATATCAGATGCGTCTTTCGCGACGTCTGAGCCGGCAAGACCCATAGCTATACCGACATCTGCGCGTTTAAGAGACGGGGAATCATTTACGCCGTCGCCGGTCATAGCTGCAAATTTTCCGCGGCGATGGAGTGCTTCGATCATGTTGACTTTAGTAGTAGGCGAGCACCGTGCAATCACCAGGGGTAGGAGTGGTAGTGCATCGATTTCATCTTCTGACAATTTGTCGAATTGTCCAGCTGTCATAACCATAGCGGCCGATTTGTTGGCAGAGATAGCAGCCATGTTCGAAGGCAAGATGCCGACTTGCAAGGCAATTGCACGAGCCGTGCTCGGGTGGTCGCCGGTAAGCATGTGTACTGCGATTCCAGATGCATGGCATTGAGTGACTGCGCCGGCTGTTTCTGGGCGAGGGGGATCATACAGACCGACGAGGCCACGGAAGATAAGGTCGTGTTCTATGGTGCTGCGTTCAGGGACTTTAAGTTCGTTAATGGAGTTTGGGAGTTGCTTGCTGGCGAGTGCGAGCACACGAAGACCTTGACTGGCCAATGCCTCCATGTTCTCGAGGATCTCGGCTTGGATAGCTTCGGTCAGGGTAGTCTCACCCCTGGGCAAGATAATAGTAGAGCAAGACTCAAAAATTCTCTCCACTGCCCCCTTAGTGAAAACCATGGACGTATCATTGGATTCGAAAATGACCGACATCTTTTTGATGGTGGAATCGAAGGGATATTCAGCGCGTTGCTTCCAGATTGCATCTTCGGTCTCTGAGGTCCAGCGAGATCTGTTCCAGTTGAATCGTGCGGCAAAGACCTGAATGGCAATGTCTGTTGGATCCCCGCGAGCTTTCCACTCGCCTTCAGTATTGTGGACGTTAGCGAGGTTGGCAAGGGCCGCGATTGTGAGGAACTGTTCAAGATCGTCGTTCTCCTTGAGGAGCTCTTCGAATGGAACACCTGCTGGATCTTGCTTCTCATCGCCATTCTCTTTTCGGGGCTCGATTTCGCTGGTGGATAATTCACCCTTGGTAGGATCGACAGGGTTGTCAGAATTACCGACAGAATAGGTACCTCTGCTTGGGATCCAGGCTTTCTTAACGACCATTTTCCCTTGTGTCAAAGTTCCAGTTTTGTCAGAACAGATGTCTATCTTTCGGTTAGCTGCTGCTATTACAAGTCCCATCAAAACCAACAGAACTTACCAGTAACACCGCCAAGCGCTTCAAGCGAGTCCAAACTTCTCACGACAACATTTCTCTTGATCATCCGCTTCGTGCCCGCAGCCATGGTGATAGTCAATACCACGATAAGCGAAGCCGGAATCATCGAAAGACCAGTTGCAACCGCATAAATAATAACTTCAGTGTTATTAGAGAACTTGTTAGCTGCCAACACAATGATAGCGCACAGCACAGCGATTCCCAGAAGCAACAGAGCGAGCTTCGACAATTTTCGCTGCAAGGGTGTCCCAACATTAACACCAAGGAATCGTCCCACGAAATCAGTTGAAGTTAGAGCCCAAGCTTGTACATAACGATGCGGTTTTGCCGTCCCGTCAGCCTTCCGCTTGACAGGTCTGCGCTTAGACTTTCGTCCTCGGAGAGCAGCAGCGATGGACCCAATCTCGGTGGTCATGCCGGTTGCAAAGACAATACCGCGGCCGCGGCCCTTAGTGACCGTAGAGGAGCTGTAGATGATGTTGAGACGATCGCCGGGTCCGGTATCGGTCTCGAAGGTGACATTTGCTTCTTTGAACACGGGGAGAGATTCACCGGTAAGAAGAGCTTCATCGGTTTCGAAGTTCATGGCTTCGACAAGTCTTACTTTTGTTAGCTGGAAAGGTCACGAACTGCAGCCTTGAATGAAAGAAAATAACATACCTG
Organism: Neospermospora avenae; assembly: GCA_014282315.1. Lineage (NCBI taxonomy): Eukaryota > Fungi > Ascomycota > Leotiomycetes > Helotiales > Ploettnerulaceae > Neospermospora > Neospermospora avenae. The sequence continues at coordinate 6,414 of JACBAH010006730.1, read as the reverse complement.
ATATCAGCAGGAATAGTATCTCCCACCTTAACTTCGACCAGATCACCGAAGACAAGTTGAGCGGTAGGTACAACGACATTCTTACCATCACGAATAGCATTTGCTGTAGGCGAGCTTAAAGAGCGTAGGGAATTCATCGTCTTCTCAGCACTATACTCCTGAAAGAAGCCTACAATGATATTCAGCGCAATGACAGCACTAATCACACCGCCCTCAATGTAGGAACCGATTCCAAAAGAGACCGCCATGGCCAAAATCAAGACCTAAAGACCTGGATCAGAAAAGCTGTGATCAAGCTAGGGAAGTGTGGTACGCTTAACTAGAGTCATTGCATTTGCAACCTGGCGAAGCAGAATTTTGGCTGGGTTGACACCCGGCCCGTCGTCCAGCTCGTTCGGGCCATATTCCTCCAATCTAGCTTTGGCTTCGGCTTCTGTGAGACCGTCGAGAAGGTTGGCTTGGGTTTCTGAGGCAAGTTGTCCAGCTGTTAGCGTGTGAGGGAGACCGGACAGAGGAGAGTTGGCCTGTCCTGAAACGTGGGGAGCGGCATCGTCGCTTTTGCCTTTGCCTTTGCCGGCCATGGCTGCGAATTTCCGTCACGGGGTTTCCTTATTGACTGAATTCAAGCTTATCTGTGTTGTGTAAAGGCCTTTGGTAGCTTATAGCTAATTTGCAGAAGGGGAGATGCGCAGACGCTGCCAGTTAGTCAATCCTGGACTAGAGTCAGGTGAAGCACTTTAACAACAGATATCAGTTGTCTGTAGTTGAAGTACATGAGCTTAGGCAAGGCTCCCTTTATAATGCCAGTTCCAGCCCATTCCCAATGCCAGCATCACGTCATCGCCTTCTTGACTCTTCACTTGGCAATTCGCCAAGCTCACTCTAAGAAAGTTTCCTAGTGTACCAAGACAACATAAACATACCAAGAAAGGAAACATTCCGCAAGTCATTATTAACCCCATAAATATTTCACTAGCGACACCTCAACGAAGTCTCAGCCCCGCTTCAGTCTACCAAGGAGTCCATAGAGCCTAAGCGTGCCCACTGACAGGCCTCCCTTAAAGTACATAGGGCTTGGCTAGCGCACCGCAACTGATATTCCTGAACCACTGGATGTGAATTGAAGAATTTGAATGCGTAAGACTGTCAATTTATGCCAAGAAAGAAAAAATTGCCATCTGCGGGTTCTCGTGCAGTGAGAATCCTGGGCGCAATTAGATTGGAGATAAGGATTGTCCCAGGCGGTCATGGTGACGGTTATGGTCGGGTCGTGAATAGAATCGATTGTGGTGTGACTTATGCAACAAGTCTGATGGACTGTGGTGTGCAGTTCGACACACGCACGTTCGATCAGGCATATTAAAACTAAGGCTGTTTATCGTTATGAGCGTGATTAATCCGAGTCATTACTTTCCTGATAGCATCACGAAAGTCGGTACCGAGCTTTTCATAATCTACTTCGTACTTCAACGACTGCAGGGTGCAAGCAGCAAGGCCGACTCGCAGACTGAATTGACTAGTACAGTCGAGAAGTGGCTGTCCGAGTTATATCATAGCTGTTGATAAAGCACCCTTCGCTAAACGGCGTGAGCACAGGATGTACAAAGCAAGGTTGGGTTGGCATAAGTGATCAATGACTGAGCTGTCGAAGGGTACTGCTGTCCCAGTGGATTTACAAGATTTCGAACGCCGACGTCTGCTTTAGAGGGTGCGTACGTTGGTCGGTGAGATGTTCGGGATGAAGGTGTCTCGGAGTCGACCCTAGAAGAGTGGCCTAGCCATTCTACAATGCTGTCGTATGTGTCTCCCGCCTTAAGTCGTTCGAGGATCCAAGACTCTTTATCATCGTTGGACAGCGCTTCGAGAATCCGTTCGGTCACCTGGTTCTTGGCCCGGAGCTCCTTGATCTGCTTCATAAGCTCTGCCTTCGCAATTTTGATCTGAAGGTTGTACATGCATTCCAATGTCTCGAGTCGTGTTGTGCACCTTTTGCATGGCTTATTGCCATCACACTGCAAAGTATCAGCCAGCAGGACAAGGATTCCGAGACATTACATTGTCCAGGCTGCTCTCCATGCTGGAGACTCTATTTCGTGACAGGGTGACTGAAGGAACTGACCTTTGCTCGTGCCTTCTTGCAGTTGAGGCAGGCATTGCGGGTAACTGAGTTTGGCACCCTCCGACGTCTGAAAGAAGAGCTGCTCTCATCAGGAGTTGCTTTGTCACCAGCAGGACGGTGGAAATCGGATCCCATACTCTTGGATGTGGAACCCGAGGATAGGATTTTACGTAGGTCCATGAAAGCTGATAACAGGATCGTTTGCTATCTGAGCCAAGTATATCTAATTGCCGTGGATATCACGAAGGTCATCTGATAATATTAGTAAGGAGAGAGCTTTGAGGAAGGTGGGAATACTGGATGATTGCCTTGATCGAGAGAAATGGAATGTGTCTTGTAGTATTCGTTGTCACATCTGACAGGCTGGGTGCGGCGCAGAAGTTTCTCCGATACGTTGTTAGTATCACTCCATGTCCGAATTCCTTTTTCGTACGCTAATGGCGCAAACAATTTTTGTGTTCCTTTACCATTCTACCGTATCGAGAATTGGGCGCCTTGGCAATGCTGGGTCAAGTCTGCGAGAAGTGCATCAGCTAGAACAAGGTCGTTCTGCAGCACCTGGCTCCGTTATGCTTTAGCGCCGCAAACAGCTAGTTACACGAACCAGTCGTAACGAGTCTGATACTGAATTGACCAATCAGCACCCGTTGTTAGCCCCTCTGACTTCAACAGCCCGTACAAGTAGGTAGCGATCCGGATCAGAGAATGATGGGTTGGTCCATCGGTCTCCCATCCAGGCCTGGAACACAATGCCAGAAGAGAAGGGTGTAACCACCCATATTCACTCACTAGGGTTATCCAGCAACGGAGGCTTCTCCGGAGCTCGCAGGTTATAGTTGACTATTCACTTGTCGAGCTTCCTTGTTCAGCCTACTTTTCTCGGCTTCCTGCCTAGTTTTGAACAACTGCACCATATTCTCGAACGACAATCAAAATTACGTGTGATAAATATATTGCTATTTTCCTGCTCTTCCGAATCCTCCATAGAGCCTAGAGTCGCTGAAGTTTGACTTGGTGACAGCAGCTAGCCAAACTCCAGATTACCGACGCTAGTACCATGCTGCCTCTCGATCGATTCCAAAGACGCTCTCATAATGAAGCGGCTACCCACAATCAAGCCTATCAAACTTACTATTGAGCCAAATTCTTCCAGCTCAATGTCTCGGTAGTAGTGTCATCTTTGGTTACTTCAATGAAAGTTCTATGTAGTGGCTCAGGTAGCTTTAGTGGCTCGATATGTTCTACTTCGTCAAGCTCATTTGTTGCACAAAGGCCCACGGGCTCATCAACATATGTATCTGTTGAGCCACGGTCTGCCAGCTCGGCAACCATGTCGTCTTCTGGCACTTCATCGAGCGAGCCTGCCTCATCTAGTTCTACCTCACCTGGCTCGTCGACCGTAACCTCCATCACTCCATCAATCAAATCTATCTCATCAGGCGTCTGCTCAACCTCTAGCACTAAAGGTTCATCTACAGTAAGTACATCCCCATTTCTCTCTTCCACTTCCCAAGCAAACATCAACCAATACAACATTACGCCGACACTGGCGCATCTGCCGCGCTTGCGCTTGACTAGGGCCGGCGTAGCAGGGAAGGCGAACCTCGCGAGTGCATGAGCCCGTCGAAACTCTATTGATATTGAGATCAAAAGGGTCAAAACACGCCCAAATCCAGCATCGAACTTCTCAACATCGATGTTTTCCACAAGTGTATTTCCTCAACCAAGTTCCGCGCTGTATCACCGAGGCTGCGATCCCATGCTCCTCTGAATACCATACTTGACATCTGGACCTCTGACACTGGACATGTGGTGCCTCAGCTCATCGTCGTGGTCATGAAGGACTCCTACGCTACCAAACATGTGTAAGGCTCCTGCCTGGTCCAGCTGGTCGCTGACTACTTCTTGGCTGTAGACGACCGGCGGATACGCATGCAACGTTTGGCGATCAAAGGTGTGAGCCAGTCAGGGGAGTGCTGATGAGGAAGGGACTTGTATCAAAAATGTTACTAGTATCCCAAAACTCGACTTCTGTGTCCTCCGCATGACAGGATGACAACACCAGTCCAACACGACTACCAGCCCGGATTTCGTCTCCAGTTTGTTCTGCCCGTACTAATGATGAAGATTCACCCATGTATGTACTCGCTCCTCTTTCATCCCGGTCTGTGTTTGTGTGTGTGAGATCAGCTGAGCTAGTCAAGCCTGCCATGTCCAAATCTTCGTTGTCGCTGATGCACTCTTCTTCTGGCTCTAAAGACTGTTTATTTACTCTCAATCTAGACTCATCGTCATAAGATGAAAGAGATGTAGGTGCCTAGTCATGTTAGATACGATTACATACTGGAAGTTTTCTCACCATTCTTAAGACATCATCGATTGCTGCTCTCATATCATCAGACGACAGCTTCATGTCAAGTTTGATGCGATGAAGTACTTTGGTGATATCTTTTAAATACCAAGACAGAGAAGCCGACTTCCTGCTCAGCATGACCAATGTCCTGCTGCTTGTAAGCCAGTTTACTTAAAGCCGGATGGCAGGCCAACTTTTTGTCCTTGTCCCGTTTTCCATCCCCATAAACACATCGTAGATTTGCATTCAAGCATCTAGTACACGCATTCCCTCCCGTACATGCCGCTTTCGCTCTTCGGCAATAGTCACACGCGTGTCGTATTCGTTCATGCTTGAGCCCTCTCGTGGATTCTGCAGTTCGAGGCTTCTTTAACGCCGGAATAGCTACCTTACCCAGTGGTACTCGTGCAGGTTCGGCCAGCGACTGCTGTGATGGGCAAGATGTCCCCGTGGTATGACTCGAGTTTGAAGGCTGATTTTGTGATGGCTGGCTAAATCGTGCTCGTGATGGACTGGCAGCAGTGCGAGGACTGTTGCTAGGAGAAAATTTCGTGGTCTGGGGAACCTTTGGTGATGGATCCATATCATCCCTTGGTCGTTTTCCGCCGTTGCGTCGACATTGCTGTTGTTTCGGCATCGTGAATGCAAGGGAAGAGTAGCGGAAGGAGAGGCTGTGAAAACCCCCAGTTTCAATGGTCAGCTCACACAAATAAATTCCCAATAAAGTGCCGTATTATGACTGTGGTGGACTGGTTGCCAGTCGCCTTTGGAATAACAAGGGCAGAAAGGGATAAAGCTACCAAGTATGGGGACGACCAATAATGCTTGGCCATCCGCTGTTCTGGGATCTGTGAGAGATCACATTTGACTCGAGATGCGACCGTTAGTCCCTCTGCATCTAATACACTCGCAGTCTGATCTTGACTTGAACAATAACTCGAACAATAACTCGAACAATCAGGTCGGAAATTTTGAATCGTTTGCGGGGGATGGCTGAGACCCTGAAGGTTCGTGCTGGAAACAAGCATATACCAAAATGAGCAGAAGTTAAGCGACAATTCGGGGGGTAGAATTTTGAGTAAGGAAATGCCATCTCAGGGTCCTAAGGGTTCTAGGGGTCCTAGAGGCTAGAGGTCTCGGGGTCTAGGTACGGAAAGGGCTCCAGGTGGGTCTCGTCCACCGTGGTAATCGCAAGGTATTGTGTTCCATATAACAGTATTGAATATGCGACTTTGTCCCACAATTTTCCTGTCTAGATATAGGTGCTGGACGAGACCCACCCGGAAACCCCTTCCGTACAGGGTCTTTCTACAGTGAGAACACAACGTCGCCTATTCAGAGTGCATACATGCCTGCACGCACTGGACCAACCCTAAATTATGACATAAAGACCCGGGAAGCGAGACGAGAAGTCAATGAGCTTCACGACGGAAAGCTCTGCGGCACGTTCGCCAGATCGCGGACTTCGCTTGCTGATCACCAGAGCCACTTCTTCGCTGCGATTACAAATGCTATGCTCAATGGATTGCTTATTTGCCTGACTGCCTGCTTGCATTGCATTGCACAGCTTCAAGTAGGTGTAGCAGAGGGAACGGTCGTCTTCAAAATGGAAACAGCTGCAATCCCCAGATGATCCAAGTAGTGCACAGTTGGGATTAACTGCTTTCCAGCTGTCCACGTTCTAAAGATCCAAGGGTCCGAAGACCAGCGCCTGTACCATCACATTTTAAGAAGAAAGCTTTCCAACATCATGCGCACGATCTTTTCGTGATGAGGTCGGGGCAATCGAGTTTTTGGGGATGCATCTCAAAAAGAGCATCGGCGGCTTTATCGCACTTCCACAACCGGTAGACTTCCGTAATCAATGTATGCTTCTCACAGTTGATTAAACCCCCTACCCGTACCACATGAGCCCCACACCACCACACACCCCTTTACCTCC
>JACBAH010006729.1:0-13994 GCA_014282315.1 Neospermospora avenae | reverse complement strand
CTATATAAGTATTTGTATCGGAATTGAATTACGAGGTACTTACCATGTACAGAAGCAAATCGAGTAAAAAACCCGTATAGAATGCTTTCGGATTCGTGCTGGAGGCTCCGCCAGCACCCATGTATCATAGAGGTTCTTGAATTTTGACATCCTCACCGAAAATCCTGGCTCTCTAATTGGCTGTAGACTCGGCTAATCTGGACAGTACCGCACTCGATGGGATAATACTACCTCTCCAACGAAGAAAAAGGTGGCTGATATTGACAAAGGAGCAAGTCTATCGAAACTGTGATTTATTCAACTTTCTGGGAATCTAGGGACTTCAAAAACTTGTTCGGTAGATCCCTGATCTATTTCTTAATTTCTCTTGTTTGTTTCATGATATTTGATATTCGTTATATCGAGAAAGAAAAGTATCACCTACTTCGATTTCCGTAGTCTCGCCTGCCATAATCGGCCACCTTTTTCTCCGGTGGAGAGGCTACCAAATCAATTAAAAATAGAAGATTAGAAGAATATGTATTACTATTCTATATTCCTATATATAGAAGAACTACTTAATTTAAACAATTTTCATTTTTCTAGGTTATTCCCGTAACTTACTTGAATGAGATATGTGGTCGATATGAGCCGCCATAGTCGTCATCGGAGTGGAGGGTTCGGTATTGGTCAGGGCGGAGAACTTTTCCAAGTGTTTCGGGCACTTTTCTCCACAGTTCCCGTCGTAACAATATATAGTCTGGCATTCGTCAGAACAGCCTGGTCACTGTACTCAGGCCACGCTTTTGAGGGCCCTCCTGCGCCACTCGAGAGAGATCCCACACATTCGAAGGCCTCTCTGGAGGCAGTTCTATAGCCATTCTCACTGGTATAAAGTCAGCATGATGCTGTTTTACTGATGTGAGATGCAATTACCATCCAGCACAGCTGTGTGATTGGCACATTGTCTCCGCTAATCCACTGTCCAACGAAATTAGAACAGTCCATCTTGCATCTGACCCATATGTTGTTCCAGCTGAGAAATCCGTAGTGTATCCTGTTCATGTCGGCGTTGCAGCTGCTGGTGGTGACGTTGCATTGGCTCAATTCTGGTTGCAGCTGTTAGTTTAGGGCCAGGAGGCGCAAATGCTCGCCGACTAAGGCACGGTACATCTAGGGAAGAACTCTATGTAATGATCAACTGTTGCCCTCACCAATGAATCCAATGATCTACCAGGAATAAGATAACCAATTATTCAATTAATTCCATAGGTATCTTTACGAGTGTCAACACCGCCGCTCTGACCGGTGGCTTCACTGTTGATCACATCTGTGCGCGTCCGCTGTATTTGATAGCTCTGTATTTGATAGCTCGGCAAGTGGAATGGAGTTCAATTTTGAGATAGATATTGGTGTCAAGGTCTGAGAGGAATTAAGAGGAAGATTTTAATCAAAGGAAATGATGTGAGTGGATGAGCTGACCAAAACCGAGTGAAAATCCGACAGGGAGATCTTTTGCACATTTGGCCGGTCCCAAAAACACAGCTGATAGAATCCTTCTTAGACATCTCGACCACTGAGGTCTGTTCTAGCACAACCAAGCCTCTGTCGGTGAAAGACAATATGCCAGGGAACTGCTCAAATTTTACGCAGAGTGTTCATCGCCATGGCGATTTATGTGACTTCTGGCTTAATAGAATGGGGTTGCAACAGGTTTATATCCGAAACTAAAGAATCGATACAGTAAAACAAGCCATCTTTACAAAGTGATTGAATCTCATTAACGTGCCTGGAAGGTTACAATATCCATCTTATGTGATCGGTCGTGGTGCCAAGAATCCCGCTTGATGACCGTGTCTCCACTTAATCATGTAAATCAGTAAACAAACGCATAAACAAACACCCGAGCATCCACACGCCTTCATAACCCATCAGAAGCGGGCGGTCCTTTGTAAACTATACCCAATGTTAGCCTGAGGTTAAAAAGCGGCGAAAGTGCCGAGGGGAAAATATCCAGCATACCTTTCCTCGCATGAATAAAATACCACGCCGTAGCAACCACCCCGAACCCAACACAAACTACGCTGGCATAGTTCATACTGACTTGCGTAACAGGCAATACAGTCGGCATGCTAAATAGCACAATCTCAAACATAATCCAAGCCAGCGCGACAACATTCACAATGGGGCCAATTACTGGTCCAACATTCCATTTCGCCTGGCTCACTTCCACGCGACGGTCCCAGAGAAGCGATAGAGCGATGGGGATCGCGTACGAAGCAGCGAGTGCAACGACACCCACTGAAACGAAAGCAGTAAAAGCGCTAGTGCTGCCGAGGTTGATGAGTCCGAGAAGCATTTGGACCAGTGTGACCAGTATTAGAGAGTAGACTGGGACGCCGAGCTTCTTGTTGACTTTGGCGAAGATTTTTGATCCAGGAATAGCGTCGTCCCGAGCGAATGCCCATGTGCATCGAGATGCGGCGACTGTTATACTGATAGAGCAGAACATAGTGATGGCGAGTACAAGGAATGTCAGCCCAAGTCCTCCACCTGGAGATCCCATGACCATGTGGAAGATGTAGGGTAAAGCTTGGGCGGATGGAGCGCCGAGGATGTCTTCCATAGGTGGCATGGTGACACAGATTGGGATGATGAAGAAGAGACCTGCTAGACCTCCGACTGGGACGCACAGGGATAATGCTCTAGGAACTTTGATAGCGGGATCGGCGACTTCTTCTGCCATGGAGCTGATCATACCGATGGCGGAAAATGTGTACGCCGCTGGAAGTAGACCGATGAAAAATGTGAAGCCACCCCAGCCAGAGAATGAAGAATCGTAGTGCCCAAGGGCGTAGGATGCGGAATGCCGCCCAACGTCAGCCTTGACTGAAAGTGAAATCAAGATAATCAGGATAGACACAGCGGTCCAACCTGCACAGATGATGTCGATCATTGGCAGGTACTTATTCCCGAAAGTGCAAATCACAAGTGTGATAAGACAAATGGCGAAGAAGATGAGAAGTAGTTGCCATGCTGTTGTAACGAAATCAGGATGGTACATCGATACCGTAGCCGTGATCAACGAAGCGAATCCAAAATTGACCGAGAGGGTGATTGTCCAGTTCCCAATGAGCCAGATCCATCCTGTGATGAACGACAAGATGGTTTTGTTGGACTTGGCGATTTGAAACGACCACTAGATAACGGGGTTGTTAGCAAAGACCAAATCAGAATTGTTTGGAACGAAGGACATGGAGTGTCTCAAGAAAATACTGAAAGGGAAACTTTGGGCTTCCCCTTTACCTACATAGTATGGGCCAGCAGATGTCGGGTATCGGGAAGCAAGTTCACTCAAGGAAAGAGCCACACATTCATCGAGGACAAGAACCATAAGCCAACCAACGAATATCGAAAGTTGACCACCACCATAGATAGCGACGATCAAGGGTCCGCCCTCGCCATATGGAATTGCGGCGATAGCAAGTGACTGGAAAAGTAATGTGAACAAAGAACGGTTGCGCTGAAGTTCTGGCTTATAGCCCAATGCTGTCAAGCTATCGAGATCCTGTACAGTACCGGTTTCACCGATTGGTGAGGGAGGCGGAAGTTTCTCGTCCACAAATTTGGCGTCCTTCTCCATTTCTGTATCTATAATGCTGATTTGCTGACAAGTCTTTAGTCAGGGTACTTTGCGGAACCAGAAAAACCCTGTGATCGAACAACGAGATCTTTCTGAATTGGAGCGAGAAATCTACACGTGACGATCGTAGGTATCGTGTCTTGGAACCCAAGACTTGGTCAAGAGATGGACAAGCTAATTCCAAGCCGGATAAGATCCACAATCCCCAGAATTTCGTTGCAATGAAGCCTTCGAGGAATACTTGAACAGAAAGGAACTCCAATCCAATCATAAACATGTGAGTTCCCAAGGAGCGTTCAATCTTTAAGCAGAAGATGCAGAGTGATAAGAATGCTTGTACTAGTTTATCTTGAGTTCTGGGTTCCTGGGATGGAGGTAAAATGACGACGAAAAAAGGTATAAAGTGCGAAGGTCTGATCCCTTATCACTGCCCGATGCATGCATAGAAGGTACAAGTACGTAGCTACGTACTGGTCAATACCTTCATGAAACCCTCTCATGATTGATTGACCTGGGGTACGGCAGTATTATGCCACGACGGGCTCTCTCCGAACGCTAGAGATTGTACAGTTATTACCTGAAGCTGTCCGATGTGCATAAGTATTCCGTACTGCGTTCACAGGATTCAAGCTTCACTTGAGCCCGAGTCCCACCAGTACCGACCACATGGACAGCAATCACCGCGAGGGGAGGCACAAGATACCTACCCGGGGCCCCTCCTCATCTCCCTCTTCCCCAGACAAAGAAAGCACTTTCGGCAAAATCTCAGCGTTGCTATTGGCTGATCTATCTCGAGATAGGCATTGTACCAAATTCCGGCTGGGGTTGGTCAAGTTTCTGATGATAAGGAAGAGGAGGTGAGCTAAAGCTCAGGAGATGTTTTCTGGATACAGCCTAGCGTTATACAAGAGAGTTTACCGAGCTTCGTTCCATGTTTGATTCGTTATCTGCATGAGGGGAGCTTTGCATGCATCGGCCGCCAGTGTTGATGCACGTGAGGTCTTGACGCTTGGCTTGATTAGGAAGTTTAAAAGACCATTTTCAGGGCTGATATCACGTGCGTGGGGGTATATAAAATGACTGGGACTGGAGAATCACTGGGAGAAGGAACCATGAAATCTCGAGAGAATTCGAAAGCGTGAGGGGAGTTCGAATTGTGATAGGTGCGAATTGACGAGGGGTAATGTACAAGCATTGCGGTAGTACAGCGCAACGTCGTACAACTTCTACAGTTCGATGTTCCGGACCAATGCGCGAACGGGAATGCAGTTAGTTTTGGAATCGCTACGACACTGTAAATTGGCGTGGGATGATTATGTAGTACCTGGCACTTTGTACGTTCTGTGGTACGTTCCAACATTCAACTGAACAGTCAGACATGGGGAGGGAAAATGATGAGACGTGAAGTTGGGGCGGCATAAACGCATTAAAGGAGTTCGATTTGTAGGTAGACAAACGACGACATGCTCGGATATCTGAATTTCTCGAAAGCATCATACATTTGGTCTTCATTTCACAAGAAGCCTACTTGTGTAGGAAGGAGCACCTTCAATTGAGCTCAATTCCACCATTCTTGAAGGGATGGTAATCCTCTTCACACTCGCCATGAAATGACTCCTCCATTTCAGCGACATCCATTCCTGACACAATATCCCTAGTTCTATTAGCCAAATTTCGTAACAACGCAAAATACCTCTGAGAATTGGGGAAATTCAGACTTACTCATCTTTTGCTAGAACCTCCAGACCAGGCACACAATCAATTAAAGCAAACAGAATATAACTTCCCACAAAGCTCCACGTAAAACCAATCAGTGCTTCAAGCAATTGCACGCCTAGCTGTCTTGTATTTCCATCAAAGAACACACCACCATCAATGATCGTTGCTCCGTCATAAGCAGCAACACTCTTCTGAGCAAACAAACCCGTAGCAACAGTTCCAACCACACCACCAACACAATGCGTAGCAAAAGTGTCGCCATTATCGACCCATCTCATCCTCTGCGCAAGCTTAGTAGACTTAATTCGCAGAGCTTGACGGCAAATTACGGCCCCTCCAACGCCGAAGCAGACCGCCGTAGGCATATCTATGAACCCAGCCGAAGGCGTAATGAGAACGAGTCCTGCAATAGCACCCATGAAGGTAGAATCTAGGGACCATTTTCCTGTCTCGAAGTAAGTCATGCAACTCCATGCGATAGCTCCGCCTGATGCGCAGAGATTGGTCACACAGAGCGCCATGATGGATTTGAAGTTGAAGCTTAGTGTTGTGCCTGCATCGAAGGCGAGCCAGGAATTCCATATTGTAACGAGGGCTAGCAGTTGGGAGAGGGAGTTGCCGGGACGGTGGAGAGCGAGGTGTGATGGTGTCCGAGTAGAGGAGCTTTTAGAGCGGAACAATGGGTAGGAAAGGTATAGCGAGAGAGCAGTCGCTGTCGCTCCTGAGCAGATGTGGACTGGTGTTCCACCAGCGAAATCCAATACTCCCATATTTCCTAGGAAACCCGTTCCTGACCATACCATATGGGCTAGAGGACAGTAGATAAATGTTGACCATAGCTGATTCTGTCAGTCCAAGTTCTCATATCGATTGAAGCATATCTAAATATGTCAAGATTGAACTTACGAAAATGAACGGTATAATTGGCAAAGTCCTTCCCCTTTCGATAGCACCTCCAACAGCAATAGCACAAACCGTAGCCTCAAAGATTAATTGAAACTCGCTGAAAAGTATAGCTGGTATGGTTCCCACTGGTTCAGCCAGGACGCCGCGGTGGAAAGCATATTTGAAGTCTCCAATAATGCCGGAGCCTTCTCCGTAGGCAAGTGAATAACCAATCACAAACCACTGGATAGTACAGCATGATATGACGAGGAGTGAGGGCATGAAAGACGCCATTCCATTGCGGCGATGGCTGTATCCTGAATATGCTAGACCGACAGCTGGGATGAATGGCCAGCAGAATACTGTACAGACGAGAACGAAAAGCTGGGGTAGGTTAGCGACTATCCCTGCATGATCCTATCAATTTCAGGTAAAAATTTGCTTGAAGCCTCATGCGAATAAAGTGTTGTTCAGTGATGTCGAGCTGGAAGACATACTGTATCAGTCATATTACACGATTCCCATGCTTTAACCACATCTGAAGTCATCTTGACGGCTCAGAATCCCCGCACAATAAAGTCGATTGGACACAGAAATCAGGTAACAGAAAATAGAAATCGCGATATAAATGAAAGGTTGACATCTGATATGCTGGGGGAGCTCTTCTTATCGGGCATCTGGCTGCACAGACTAGGGAAGTGATTGAAACAATAGGTGGCCCCACATACCAATGTAGTAATAGATAAGACCATAGCTGTACCTTTCTGATCGTTACATTGGCATTTTCGGAATTGATGGATCTCGCATCCAGTAATTGATGACCCAAACTCATCAATATCCTACAAAGCGTCTTCTGTTAAGGCTTTCATACCTCGTCTTTGGGCTTGATCTGCTAACCTTCATTTCTGCTGAACGTTCATGGTTTTCTTCAGCCTCCAAGCCGTGTGCTGTTTTTCCAAGCATTTCGAGCTACCCCTCAATCTTTGGTTTGTCTCGGCATACATCATCCTGCTCGCTGCGTCCTAAACTGCCAAGATCAGTCAGTAGTGCAATCTCCAGAATCTCGACCTGAATTTGCGGTCTTTGTCGGAGCTGGTACACACTATTCCCGGGTTTCCAGTGAGTCCTCCTAATATCGTAACCTCTTTTCGAATTTCCGAATATCGTACCGATTCGATTTCATAACCAATATTTCAGAACAGGCATGTAACATTTGCGATGTCATCAAAATACGCCCACCAGCTTGCCGTCATACAATTATGACCACTATCCAATTGCGCCCAACGTTTCTCGAGGAAAGCTTCCAGGGACCGAAGGCTTTCAAACGACAAGAAAATACCTGTACGGGCAAGACTCTTCTTGATCCCGACTCGCTGTTTCTCATTCAAACAATGCGATCCCACGATAAGAACTGGGAAAAGAATACAGTGATGAAGCTTGTCAGTCAGAACATCGCCACCGATGATCTCCATACAGCTTTCTACAGCCTGCTGAACGAGGTCGTGGTTCACATCCAGAACACTCAGAGCTCGGTACAGATAAACGGACGCGGTGAATCGGTAGCAGGCGCAGAAAGCGGACCATGCTGCTTGTTCTGGCTTTGTCTCGAGCTGTCGGGTAGCTTGTTGCTCCAAGGCCATTTGAATTGAGAGCAAGACTCCAATAGGAGCCGTACTTCGGAAGTTTCGTACTTCATGCCCTAGCGTAGCCAATTGTGATATAATTGCCACTGTTTCCAGGAAATCATCATCACTTCTGACGTTACCCCACCAAGGGTCACATTCGCCAAATTCCGGCCATGTAGATGCATCGAAGTAAGGAACGTCCCCAATCAATAGAGCATGTGTAAGGTCCAAAGTTGCAAAAATCGAGAGCATCAACAGGGGTAGTTCAGATTTGGTTTGCAGGATCCCTCTCATGCCCTTCCATTGTTTGAGGATAGCTTTCCCGCCGATGATGTGATGATGAGTTGCGGATGATTCGGTAATGGGTTCAATAATGCCATCGAGTATGCAGAGAAGCACATTGGCAAGGAACAGGGAGTGGTTGATTTCTTCTGTATGTGCGCCCATCAAGTGTTCCCTAAACAGTCTAAGCGCCCTATTCCGGTCCTCGATCTTGGATAGTGACAACGCTTGTTCGTTGGCGCTTCGGTAAGTCGCATGTGCGTTTCCTACAGCCACAACAGACTGCAGAAGGATTGGATCTTTAGACAACTCTACCAAGTCGAGATGCATCGGCGAGTTCGAGATTGTGAATCGCGGTAGGACTTCTTGCGAGAAATAGAGCAGATGCGACTCTGTGGTCTTGATGATCATCGTAGGTTGGTATAAAGGAATCTTCTTGCCGGCCAGTTTTCCTCTCGAAGCGACGCAGTCCGTCCAGCGCAGTCTGACTTTGCCATAATCACATCGTCGTCCGACCTTCAGACATTTGGAGCAGGCTGGCGATGACAGATCGCAGATCACTCTGCGTTCCTTACATCCCCAACAAGACCCTTCCACAGTCCGAATTCTTGGTGGGGGCATCTGGATAGCGGAGCCATGAGCATGGACTGGTGGATTGAGCAAGCGGGTATCTAGCGGATATAAAGTCAATCGAGCAGGTTCAAGAGCTGATTATGTAGGTTTGGCAAACGCCATAGCTGCTTTCTAAGTCCACCCATCTGCTTATCATACCGCGCCAGACGCTCCCGTATGGTTCTTTATTCACATCCTCAGGGCACCCCCACCCAACACGTGATAAGCTTTTCATGATGTGGGGGAGGTGGATCGGCGAGTCCGGGAGCATTCACATTCGGCCCGTATGTCACATACGGAAGATCGACCTGCTTAGAAGGGACTGAAAAACTGGGATTGGAAGTGAGATAGAACTTGGGACTGGAACAGGCACATGGACATAATTGGCCTAAAGTAAGTTAGGACTGGGCAATTCTAGGTAGATTGCGGTAGCGTGCCATGGAATCGGAACTGGAAATGGGACTGGAACATGGATGATATTTGTTTAAATTAGAAGGGTTGTTACTAAAGGAAACAGATCTGATGGAGAAACTTCTGTCCCGCTTTCGAATCCTTCGAAATCCATTACCGGCTTCAAAAGAGTATGCTGACGCTTCTCTTCGATTCAAGCCGTCGAATATGCCTCATCGTCATATCTACTCCCATATATGCCGTCTTGGATCGTTTCGACCTGTGTGCTAGTGTATCCAGCCGTCTTTGGCAGCGGCATCTAACTGACTGCCTGGACGAGCACGTGGGATATGCTTCATCTTAATGTTCCAGAAGAGTAATAGAACACGGGATGAATTTGTCTTCAAAACAACGTGGAGGATAACGGCATGTTAGTGGCGGAGGTGACATCCTGTGGATACTCCTGTGAAGCAGAATTGTCTTAGAAGGCTGACAATCGGTGGAATTCCGGCTTAAAATGTCAACTATCACACTTCTCCTCGGTATATGCATACCCGTTACTAAAGTGCAGCTGGGACGCAGGCACCTTTCAAATCTTACATGCATGGCATGATATTCAGTCCCGAAGCTAGGCCTTCCTGACGGGATGTTATCATGCATAGCTGCCCGCCACGGCTTCTGTTCGGTACTTGTAGCCGGAGCCGTTGATTCATTTGCAAAAGTCCCTCGACATGAAACATGTATGCTCGTTTTCGATTCTGGAAATTTGAGCAAGGAGCTTTTGTTCGTTCCTCGGATATTTTTCTGAGTCAACTTTGGTAACCTTCCTCTTTGAGTAACAGGGAGTATAGCCAGTCTTTACATGCGTAGTCATTCTCGAAATGCTTTTTCCTATCTGCTTTTAAGGATTTACTTCATCTCTTTGTTATGAGCCAGGAATAGTGATTCTTCCTGTCGTGGAAAGATTGTAGCGAGCACAAGGCGATATAGTAGTCATGAGCTGTTACGGCAAGTTGCAGCACCCGGTCATTTTCGGGCCGAAGTTGAAATCGTGGCAACGTATCTTCAAGATCCGGAAATATTTCACATGTCCTCGATATCAATATTCGGCATGAAACAGCTCGGTTCTATCTCGTGCCAGTTCGGCATGACTTTGCTGTTATGCGATGTGGTTCGGAAGTTCTAGCTCCGAATCTGCCTTGTGTCCGATTAAATAGACTGCTTCACACGTGAGATCAAGTCTGACTCTCATTCATAGTTTTCAAAATCACCCATTGGAATGTACGCCCTTGGTATATCTGCGCGTCTCACTCGACGCCGTTCAGATTGAACTCCCTCCCGAAATGGATCGAGTTTTGGACTAAGGACACACTCTTAAATGTAAAGAGAGGGAGTATTTTCCTTAAGAAAAAAACACAAATTAGAACGTGTCAATGTAGCCGAGCTATGAAACTTGCTTGTGCGAGTAACGCTTTGATCTCTTTAGACAAATGCTGTAGTGGATGCGATCTTTCAGTCTCGATGAAACTGTGCCTAATAACACATAAACATCTCGAACTAGACTCATTACTGCGAGCTTTTACCGTTCATCTAGAATCAACTTCTGCGTCTTCCATATCTTGCATGATCCCACTTCTCACCATCTTCAACAAAAGGGACCTCGGTTCCCCCATCCCAGCTTTCGAGTTCTCTAATAATCCGAGTGGGTTTTTGGAGGCTGGGAATGGCGTCGTATCAGAGGAAATCTTGTCCCTCAAGCAAGGTGGTAGTTGCACCGTACCAGGCGCGAAGAAATATCATTAGCACAACTGTATATATGGCTGAACGCTCTTCAGCAGTAAATTCCTTATCTACGTGAATTTCAAATTCAGGGCCCCATAATGATGGAGCATTTTGATGCAGATTTTACAAGCATCTTGGAGTCCCCAGAGTCACGACCGTTTGTTGTTGGATATAGCACTGTAGCGTAACCCGTACCGACCGTCCCGACGACTTCCCTGGATTCTTTCCATGCTTGTCGTATCTGGAGAATATGATTTTGCGTTGCCTTTCAGACCATCTCTTGGAGAGCGCTATGGTCTGTGTAGACTACAATTGCACTCGTTTTTGGGCTTGGAAGGCATGCCTCCCAAATCGCTATTCTGAGCTCGACCTGAGGAGCTAGGAATTCCGGGAGCGTTGTTGGACGCAAGTCCTCGGCGTCAATCGTCGATTGCGTATGAGTTGACGGTAGAGATGGCGGGCAGTCTCGCTATAGGTACAAAGACACTACTATCATTACCGAACCAGAGATCTCCTTTTCTCCCGAGGCAGCGTGCAATGTGCTTACTGTAGTGGGAAGGCACCAAATAGACAGACTAAGCTCTTAGTCAGCTACCAACCATATAGCTGGGGCTCCTTAGTAGACAGTACTGCAGACCTTTTGACACATCCCTTGTTTGCCTACACCTACATCGGTTTGATAATCGGCAAACAAAGCCGCTACATTTACAGGCTGGCACTACTCAGGGCACATCATAGCTGTCACTTTGTATTCTGTTTCCATTCTTGCAAGTATGCCACAGATCTCATGTAGCTGCGTACGATTAGACGGTGTGTCAATATGGAGGACTACATCTCAATCAGGCTGCGAAATTCTGATTAGCGGTCGAACAATGATCCTTTGGTGACTTAGACATTGTGAGATTGGATAGAGGTCGATACGATAAAACTGCGAAGCCAGGTTAGAGCCTAAGAGTATGATTGAACTTGAGAAGACACAGTTGTGAGCTTGCGGTCGTGGCCGCAGGTAGTTGCAGCATGTCAAGCGAAAGCTAACGCGTGTAAAAACAACTTGGACTAGTTGCAAGAATCAAGATGCCAGTGGATACAAGCAATCTAAACAGAAGTTGTGGAAACGTATTAGATACACTAATCTTAGATCTCCGCAGCCTCGTCTGATGATGTACCACAGCCACTGTGGCGATATAAGCTGCGAAACGATCTTCCACGATAGTGGAAGACGTTTTTCCTTCGACTTCTGACTCGTTCTTGTAGCCTGAAACATCCTATTCAAGTATGAGAAGGATTCGGATAGAGTACCGAGAGACTCGAGAAAGCTGTTAGTATTGGCCTACTGAAAGGCAAATGCCTCAGCAACAGTCTGATCAATTGCATTTTGGTCGCAATATCAGCCAACAAAGACATGTCATTGCTCTGATGCTGGGGAATTTTGACTCGACTCTACATGAATCTGGTAATGCGGCGCCAACATAGTAAACGAGGTCCTAAGAGCTCCATTTTGTATGCTTTCGCTGGAGCCATGCTATCCCTCAAGATCGCTCTATCGAACGATTCATTGGTGATTTACAATCAAGCCCCATCCCCTTTCTCAGAACCCCATCATGGGCAGTTCTACTCTGTAGAATACCCAAATACTATATCAGCAGGATGGTGACTGAGGGGGAGCAGCAGCTCTCTAGAAGAATGAGTCAGAAAATTCCGACTGAAAGCAATTATCACAAACCTACCTGAGAGAGCGATCTCCGGATCTCTCTAGATAAAAGCTTCCGTGGCTGCGGTCTCTTCACCTCCACTACTTCGTGTCTAATACTGGCGAGAGCTTCCGACCCGCCGAAATTCGTCCAAAACATTTCCCAAGCCTTTATTATACTCATCATGCGCCTCATGGCCCTGCAATCTCCAAAGTTTCTTCCAGCTTTAGTCAAGATGAGCTCCGTCCCTTCATCTCGACTATCGTCTTCTATAAAGACCCATAAGATCTTGCGAAGATTGGGGAAGGCATCGAACCAGATACCGTTATCTTTGTCTACGAAGCGAGGCAAATGGAGTGAATACGGGCCTGATGATGCTCGCATCGCGATGGTGTGTATACGTGACCGCTGAGTAGCGGCAAAGAATGTACAGATGTGGTTTTTGATTATACTCGGTTGATAAAAGATATCGTTCGAGAAGTCCACGAGAATCTTGGACTCGGCATCGTAATTGTGTCTGTATAGTTCTGGGAGTGGGACCACCTGGTATGTCTTGTCGACGGCCTGTTTCGACTCCTTACAGGCTCGACGTATCTTAATACGATCCCATTGCGTTGCCTTGGAAATAATGGTTGATGAAGAGTTTGAGCCCGGATATGTTTCAATGATTCCCGGACAAGGAAGAGACATTTCCCAAATCATACAGCGCAGTTCAAGAGGCAGCTTTGGAAAATAGTGGAATGATCTCGGATGAAATACACAATCCTCGGTTGTGGTAATCGTCGGCGCAACGTATGATGGTGGTGGTGGTAGGTGCTCTCTCCACAGCATTCTCGACATGATGTTTGTGACCAAAGTAGCTATTTCTTCCTCGTTTCGAGGCTCCTGTAGTGGGCGTGCGATGGTAGAATCGAACTCAGCAATGTATCCGTCGAGTTTGACCGCTACCTTGGCCAGAGACACGTCGTTTTCAGGGGCCGTCAGTGACGTGAGTTCCATATTGCGTTCTGATTCTATGAACTCCATGTTGCGGCAAAACTGGAGTAGCTGCGTCTCTTGATAGAGGTTGAAAGCAATCGGGGACATTTTGACCTGGCCGAAATGTTCTTACGGAGGAAAAGGAGTATAGTGATCGTCCGATGACACTGGCTCTTTCACACAAGTTTGGTTTGGATGAGTGACCCGGATGAGACAGGAAGATGGGACGATGGATATGGATGAGGATTCGGGATGAACCTCGAGTGAGGGGTCGGGCCAGAATGGGCTACTAAATTAAGCGAGAGCTTTCGCTACCGGTAGTGTTTCCTCGCGGACAGATGCGAGAGGTTACTAAACAAAGGCCTTCGCTATGTCACGAATTGAACCAGGGGTATCCTGGTTGTCGAC
>JACBAH010006728.1:0-13967 GCA_014282315.1 Neospermospora avenae | reverse complement strand
TACCAAAACCCAATGACCGAAGTTTGGCCGAGCTGTGACAGTTTTGCTTGCCTGTGACATTCGCTTTCCCCGACAGTAAGCGAGCCCCGAGCGAAACTGGAGGTGGGCCGGCTAGTAGCTCTTCCTCTAGGTCCGGTACGGCTGTCGACACTGGGTTTCTCATCTCGTGATACGGTTGGCCACCCAGACCACTTGATCCATGTAGCACAGCAACAGCACCGCAGCGACCAGCATCCCCTTCCCCTTATGCTTCTGCCTCAGCGCGTGCTCAGGATTCAGCAGCTAATTTCCGAGCTCAGTCACTGGCACTGTGCGCCTCTCACGGGCCATTCCACGCCACGGCTGTCTACGGAGTCCAGTGGGTGGTCCTGTAAAGTCCCATCCAGTGCAGTGCAGTCAAGTCAACAATTCGAGGCTCTGCTTTTTTTCATCCTCTTTGGTTGCCGTCAATTGAATCCATCCATCAACCAATCCAGCCAGCAGCAGCATTTAATGCCACCGTAGACCCAAGCCTCCCTCTGCTGCGCCGCCTTTGCCTTTTCGTGAGCTTTATATTGCTGCACTGCCAAATTCGGAAGCCTGTCCAGTGGCCCTGCTCTGCTCTGCTGCTGCGTCCAACCGCCTGCGCGCTTGAGTTGGAGAGCCCCAGAGCCCAACCCCGACCAGAGCTTCGCTTGCAGTGAGTCCAGCAGCTAACTTTTAACCTCAGTCGAACCATCTCCCTCTCCATCCTCATCCCATCTCCAATCCCACCAGCAACGACGGTCAATCGTCGTGGGAGAGGACCGGCATAACGGACTGCGACTTATCCTTTAGACGATCTCGAATGCTAATTTCTCTTGTCCTCAGTCGCCGCGTGCACTTATTGTCCCAGATCAGACGAGCCTCGCGTTGTTCTCGTAAACAGGCTCCCTGACTCTTCCTACACCGGACTCTTATTCCGTCACCAAGCTCGCCTACGAGCTTCTAATACATCTGCCATGGCTTCTTCGTCGTCCAATGTTGTTGGTGTTCACTACCGCGTTGGGAAGAAGATTGGAGAGGGTTCATTCGGTGTTATTTTCGAGGGAACTAATCTGTTAAACAACCAACAAGTTGCAATCAAATTCGTATGTCACCCCCTCGCATATCCAGCAACGGCTAGTTACTCTATGTGTATCTCGAGACAGCCTTTCAGATTATTTCAAGACCACCAGCTAATATTCCTGCTTCCTTAGGAGCCTCGAAAGAGCGACGCCCCACAATTGCGAGATGAGTATCGGACATACAAAATCCTTGTTGGATGCCGTGAGTGTATAAAACATGTTCTTGTACGGCCTTGATACTAATCAATGACAGCCGGGATTCCTAATGTCTATTATTTCGGTCAAGAAGGCCTTCACAACATCCTGGTCATCGACCTCCTTGGACCATCTCTTGAAGATCTCTTTGATCACTGCAACAGGAGGTTCTCCACCAAGACAGTAGTGATGGTGGCGAAGCAGATGGTAAGTACTTATACTTTGCGATGCTGGTTGATGATATACTGACTGGATTAGCTCTCACGAGTACAAACTATCCACGAGAAGAACCTCATCTACCGTGATATAAAGCCAGACAACTTCCTGATCGGCCGACCTGGATCGAAGTCTGCTAATGTGATTCACGTGGTGGATTTTGGAATGGCAAAGCAATACCGAGACCCTAAGACGAAACAACACATTGCATACAGGGAAAGGAAATCACTATCCGGAACTGCAAGATACATGAGCATCAACACTCATTTGGGTCGAGAACAATCAAGAAGAGACGATCTTGAGGCTTTAGGTCATGTTTTCATGTATTTCCTGAGAGGCGGACTACCTTGGCAAGGACTTAAGGCTGCCACCAACAAGCAGAAGTACGAAAAGATCGGCGAGAAGAAGCAGACCACTGCTATCAAGGACCTCTGTGACGGCTTCCCCGAGGAGTTCAACAAGTACTTGAGCTATGTCCGGAACCTTGGATTTGAGGATACCCCCGACTACGACTATCTCAGGGACTTGTTCACCCAGGCCTTGAAGAATACAGGAGAGGTTGAGGATGGCGAGTACGATTGGATGAAGCTCAACAACGGCAAAGGATGGGAGGCCATGAAGCAACACCCATCGCAACATATGCTACACCAGCCAAACGCGCAGCCAGGAGCATCGGCTAGAGAGTTACATGGAACTACACGAGGAGGAAATAGCACACCTGGTCACCTCACTGCCGCCCGTTTAAACGCCGCGCAGCCCCCGCCACCGTCCCCGATCAAGCCGGGGATGGGCAAGACGCGCGATCGACCAAACGCCCAAGGCGGATTGGTTCCAAAACGCAGCAGCGGAGCGGCGGGGGGACTCCAAGACGTCGCTACTCCCGCAGGCTCAACCCAGGCACAGTTCCAGAACAGCTCGAACAACTTGCCCCAGCGGATGACGCCTCAGCCAAACATGAACGCCCAACCACAGACCGCTAGACCGGCAGAACCTCAACCATCAGGCTTCCAGAAGCTAATGAAAGCTCTATGCTGCGGTACGTTTAACTTGAGATCTTTATTTAGAGGCACTCGCTGATTTTAACAGGGTGAACACTTCACCGTAGCTGCTTATTTTCTCATCAATCTACAAGATACTAGCTCAATTCGCTTGCTACCAAAAGCGCTCATGACCAAAATCCCATTCGAACCCTCTTCCTAATCAGATCATGTAACGTTCTTGCAAGCGAACAGAAGGTTGCCGTCCCTGTTTCCTCCTCTGCTCTTAGCAGACATGACTTCTGCTGTTTGTTACATACAAGTCCACCACTACAAGGCTTTTTACGGCCTTCACTCGCATAAACCTACTCGGTCATCCATCATACATACAACCCTCCGTCTGATGCATGGCCCACGTCACAGAATTACTTCGGAACTTAATACTTGTTTCTCCTGCCTTTCCTCACAAGCATCATCATCGTTCGATCACGTTTTCCTTCCATCCACGACCAACAAAAAGCTGCTCTACCATCAGACCAGCAGTAGACAGCACTCACAGCTGCCCTGAGTACGAAACGAGTCGACACAGTTCGACTCGAATTTAATCCTGTCGGACTGAAGGGGCCTTGGGCCATTGCATCGAAAGGGACTTTTACGAACGATAATTATCATCGGTTTTTCGATTTTCGGAGTGAAAGCAATGGCGAACTGGGGTGTGTGAAATAGATGAATTGCATTGGGCTTGTCGGATTCTTCTCTTTAGCTGGACTTCTCTCAGTCCTATGAATGGAAAAATAAAAACGCTTCGGAAACCATGACCTGCTTAGTGAACTCTGTTCTCCGTCTGTGAATTGACTAAGTGATTTTTTTCTCGTCCACTACATGGTCTTCGTAACATTTTGTATTTGAAGGTCAGAAATGGTGCGTGAATCCAAGGATAGCAACGTATAGCAAGCAACACGTGGATGGAAGACGTTGTTTAGTATAGTACTAGGCGAAAAGGTATGGAAAGGTTGACGCAAGCCACATTAGGATTCCTGATTTACTCCGTCCGACATTTGCCATGCTTCGTCACAAGATAGGTACTTTTCTCTACTTTACAATGACCTCCTCGCATTCCCTGTGGGTAGGAGCGCCTCCAAATAGGGGAAGGTGCTGAGCCTACTTTCCCCGTCTCCTTGCAACAGTCCGCAGAAACTAAACCAGACGATCTTAAGGGTATATCCGCTCAAGTCAACTTCTGCTTGATGAAGAAGGAACGCAGATGGGACAACTGCCATGCACAGGTAATGCCTAGTACAACGAGCTGCAATAATGACCATCTGACGACTCGAGCGTTTGTGGTTTCGGATTGATCTCTGAATTCTGCTTCTCGTTCCTGTATCGTAGTTTTAGCATTGTTCTATACTGCAAAACCAGTCTCTCCAATATTCAGAGCATAAATTGGGTCATAAATATGAACGGAAGGAGCAGAACGTACCCGCTGAAACACCTGCTCCCTTCTGATATCCTGCAGCCGTCCGTTCAAATCCTTAACTCTCTTCACGATATCTTGGATCTTGCCCTTGTCCGTGCTCTCAATCTGGGATGTCTCTCCGATCGCGATGTCGAGTGTTAATCTTACACCGCCGAGAGGTGTGAGCCCAGAGAGCCAACCATTGTTGGCAGCTGCTGAGGAGGGCGTGAAGCAGATCTTGTGGTCCCCAGAATCCGCAGCGCTGAAGGTGAATCGCCCGGATGCGGAGCCCTTTTGGTTGACTACGCGGTGGTCGTTATCGAATACTTCCTGAGGATTTGTTAGATCTGCATTCTGTGGGTTCATCCAAGTATCAAATTGCAGGAAGGCTTTCAGGAAGCATTTCAAAAACTGGGGGGTTCGAAGCACTTACATCAACTGTAATCAAGATATTTAGTTGATCGTGCTTGGTCCACGTCTTCTTGTCCGCATCAAATTCCTCCGCATCGAAATGTCCCACCACAAGTGTATCCTTGGGCAATTCCTCGAAGAAGCATTTTGGTGTAGTGCCCTCGATGTAGAAGTAAAGGGATTGGACCGGGACGAGCAAGGCGCTCAGCGAGAGGAGCGGAATTATTGAACGCATAGCTTTTAATCGGGAACTGTATTTGTGTTCGAATTGGAGTTGTTGTTATCGTCGTCGTCGTCGTAGAGAGAAGAACCAGTTTGGTCGCGCGACTTTACTGTTCTCCTTGATCTCTGGCCAGTTCGTTCAACTTTCGAACCCCTGTCGTCTAGGCAAGGCCATGTCTCTAGCGCGTTCACGTGCAAATAGTCGCAACGCGCTTCGAACGAGCCGCCTGGCACGTCACTTCCCTCGAAACTCATTCATCAACAAAATATCACTATTGGAAAAATCCATCGATTTCTTGTGTCCGGACTCGAACCCCAGCCTTGGCAATTCGAATACTACAAGATGAGTTCCCATGATGTGCGCGAAATGCTGGACTTGCCCGGCGAAGCAGGACCCAGACCGGCAAAGAAACAGAAGCTGTCTGCTCCCAGGCCAGTATTGAAGGGTCTTGCGCGTGAGGTTCAGAATTTAAGTGGCGACAATCCAATTGCCATTGTTCCGGAGATTCCAGTATTCAGGAAGAAGAAGTTTGGGAGCAGGAAACCGGCCGCGAAGTGGGAGAATAGAGGCTTTACGAACTCGGCCAGAAATGGAGATGGGCTTGTACTGCATCACTGGAGGAGGAAGGCTGAAGTTGCTCCGGGGTCTGGGGCAGAGGAGGGAGGTGCTGAGCAGGCCGTGAAACCAGAACCACCATTAGAGGAATCGACGTTCGCGAAGTACAATGTACATGTCAACACACCTCAGTACACGGATGAGCAGTACAATTTGGTTTTGAAAAGCAATGACTGGACGAAGCATGAGACAGATTATCTGCTGCAGCTGGTACAGGATTATGACCTGAGATGGCCAATTATATGGGATCGCTACGAATATCAGGTTCCAATACCAGAAGGAGACGGCGAACCAGCTGACGATGCTATGGTTGTATCATCTAAGGTCCGGAGCATGGAGGATATGAAAGCACGATACTACGCTGTTGCGGCAGCGATGATGAAGGTCAACACTAAACCAGAGATCATGACTGGTCCTGAGTTCACTTTGTTGGGGCTTATGGAGGGTTATGATCCAGTACAGGAAGAGAACCGGAAGAAGTTCGCAGAATCAGCATTCAGGAGGACGAGAGATGAAGCTAAGGAGGAAGAAAGCCTTTTGGTTGAATTGAAGCGCATCTTGGCAAGATCGGAGAAGCTGAATGCCGAGCGCCGCGAGCTCTACCAACTACTAGAATCACCCGCAAGCACTGGCGCGGTCGGAATATACAACACAAGTGCAGGCCTCTCAGGACTCTTTCAACAACTCATGAACGCCGACAAGAGCAAAAAGCGGAAATCAATCATGGGTACTGAAGGTGCCAGTCCTGCCCCTGGCGGCCCGAGCGGACCAAGTCAACAAGCTAGCTTCGACCGCCGAGATAGCAACGTCCGCGAATCCATATCAGGACCCAGCGGAGGCGGCGCGCCAACTAACAAGAAAGGACCTGCTCAGCCTCAGTCAGATCGCCGAGTACTTACCGCCCAAGAAGAAGAAACGTATGGTGTCAAACGTTTCGATCGTATCACCACCAGCGGCCCCTCATTCCGACACGATAAGATCAAAAAACCGGTCATTAGCAAATCCCAGACGCAGCAGGCGAAGATCAATAACGTGCTTGCGGAGCTGGGCGTCACTCTAAACGTCTTCATGCCTACCTTTGCCGTGGCCGAAGCCTTCGATAATCTGCTTACCGGTGTCAATTTCTTGATCGATCAGAAGAAGCATCTGGACAAGCTGCAAGGCGAGCTGAGACTGGCTCGACAAGCCAAGTTTCACCGTGAGAGGACGGCACGTATTCAGCGAGGAGAACCTACTCCTGAGCCTGAAACTAGAGCTTTAGCTGAAGCTAGTGCTGTCAATCAAGCTAGAGCTGATGCCAATGAAGCTAGAGTTGCTGCTGATGCTAAGAAGCCGGAAGAAGCTTCTGGCGAGCAAGCTGTCAAAGTTGAGGAGGAGACAGAGAAGAGTACTGGACCTGCCATGAGGGGTGTCAGTGGTGCTCAGAAGAGAAGCGCGAGTGTGTTAAGCGATGTTAGTGACAAGGATGCGAAAAGGCAGAAGAAGTGAGGAACGCAAATGGACGTGTGTAAGCGGTTGTACAACACCTACCTATTTCTTGCTTGTAATAGGTATCGATAGATGAATTATGAAATCTTCTGAACATATCTGCTGCTCATTTCATCAAGAGCCACCCCCACTCATATTTTTTTTGTGAATGCTTCAGTAGAACCGGTAAGCAGGCTTGGATTGTGATTAAATGGTGATTGAGTGCAAGATCTACCGGGCGGGTAACCCTACTAAGTTCACGTTTTCTGAGAGCGAACTACATTCGCCCTACGAATGCAAGGCAGCGCTACGAGGAAATAATTCCCTGAAGTGGCTTAGTTAGAGAAGCACCATCTGACGATGTTATGCAACCCAGCCTGGATGTTTCGTGACCGGCAGGTAGGTACGGCATTTCGCTTAAAAAAAAACTGTTAAAGTCAGGAAATCGTTCTGAGGCTTTGCTGAAGTGTAAAATTAGACCCACGAAAGATTCCAAGGACTGAGAACTGTATGATAGGTCGAAGTCACGAACTGCGCATGCCTCGAAGTTGATAACGGTAAGCATTCGCAGTCACATCCTATACAAGCTCACAGTTGAGAATCTGCCCTTGCCTCCATGTTCTCTGCAGAAAGAGCCAATAGCACAATCTGACCTCAGGACTTGTTAAACTCGCTGGAATTTCCTGTTAATTATTCCCTGCTCTTCACCCCCAACGGTGGAGCTTACCATCGATCTCAGTGACTGGCCAGACTAT
Source organism: Neospermospora avenae (assembly GCA_014282315.1). Lineage (NCBI taxonomy): Eukaryota > Fungi > Ascomycota > Leotiomycetes > Helotiales > Ploettnerulaceae > Neospermospora > Neospermospora avenae. Next base: position 6,567 of record JACBAH010006728.1, on the reverse strand, counting down.
TATATCGTCTGCTGAACATGCATCAGGGAAGCCTATGTCAAGTGAGCCCTGCTCTGGTGATGATAAAGCCGGTGTTTCCCTCTGCGTGCCTCGATTTTTGGCCTTTGGAGCCTAAGCGTGTACAACAATTTGACAGTCATCTGAAGGGGTGAGAAGTATCTAAGATACGACTGTGTCTACAACTCCTCATTACAGTCCGGTGAGGAAGTCGTTGCAGACTAAATTGTCACGGTGGAGGTGACCGATATAGATGCATATCAGCACGCCGCCTTGAAAGCCAATTTCATGAAATGATTCACTCCTTCATCCAGACAGGAATTATCTATATTGTGGGGATTGGTGCATCTGTATGAATATATTCTCGGAAAATACTCAACAGTATTGTCATCTATAGTGTCTTCATCTCGAACCCGTTGTTGAAATGTCTCGTCTGAACCTTGCAACATTGAGGACAATGAGCGAGAGGTGGCTTCTGTGAAGCGACAAGAGACCCGGAGTAAGAACCCAGCATTGGGTTCGCACCTGCGAGGAAGGGGTTTGGCCGGTGCGAGGGCGTCATTTCTTCTTTCAGAGAGCAGCCAGAACTGGGCACATGAGTGGCGACTTCGAAGCTCTAATTCTCTACAACATTCTTAGTGCGAGGGATGATACTGTTTCCGAGCATTCGAGACCAGAGCAAATTGTGACTAGAATTTTGTGAACTAGCGATGATGTGTTACATATCATTCCCAAAAGTGAAACTTTAGCTTCCCTGGATGGTAAAAGTCGCATATGAGGAGATGCACAAGCTTCACATACTTGAATAAATGTAAATCTTGTTCTTCTTCACGAAACTACATTAAAGATTACAGTTGCCTGTCGGAGAGCGGCAGCTTCATGGAGATCAGGTTCGAAGGAGATTGTACTTTACGCTTCGCGACAAGAATTGATAACAAGCAATGTTGGGTAGATTATGCACAACTTGGGAGTCAAATCGGACGTATTTTACACAGTGGAGCCAGAGTCTAATAAATACGGTGATGCCTCCAAAAACAAATGTAGAACTGATTCTCGATGCCGAGGAGCGTCTGAAAGTTTCAGAAGCATTCATGGCTCTGGGAGTCATGTGTATATACGATGAACCAATCGAAAAGATCAATAAGGTCGGATTTGGTCCTTGGATGTTTCTAAGGAATCAATAGAGGAAACATTTCTTACGAAGAGTCTTTAGTTCTGACACGATTGTCCGACGATTGTAAAAAACACAAAATACAGAGCAAGTTGCAAGGGACTGTATCGCAGACGTTTACATCTCTCGAGCTTAATAGCTGAGCAAACCATGCTAAGTCTCAAAAGATGAAGATATAACTGTCTCGGGACGCATTGCCTTACTCGGACATTCTTCTCCTGGAATCTAGTGAACTACATGGGGTGTTCGTCGCTCAATCCAGGAAGTGAATCGGAACTGCCATCCTATCACCTTCCATCAATAGTTCTTGTCCATCTTCCAAGAAACTCGAGAAAGACACCAAGGGCGGTCTGGACCCGCCGGTCTCGCTAACTTCTTAATAATGCCAAATAACGACGCCCAAGACATGAACGACACAGGCAGCCGTCTCTATGGTCGAGCGGTCAGGGCAAATGTGTTCATAGAAGGAGATCTTATGGATCATAGCGTGGATCGATGGTCGACGGTCGAAAAAAGTAAAATCCTAACACGACGGGGTTTTCTTCTCCTTCGGGAGTTTCTTTTTGCCTTTTTTACTGGTTTTTTGATGTTTTGAAGATTTGAAGTTTCGACGACCATTGATTAATTAATACTAGCTGGGTACTTACTATTCGCACTGATCTTTCTGCGTAAATATCAGTGTGGTATGCTCCTTTTTTTTCTTTTTCGTTTTTTGGGTTTGTTTACTTTGCCTAGGGTGGGAAACTCGCTTAGACGTTGGCATGCGATAATAAACACAAACGAAGGAAAAGCACTCATCGCTACTTTATTGGACAGTACTGTCATCAATACCATCAGTGAGTGTTATTGGTTCGTTTGTTTCGAGAAGAAATGTGTATGGAACTCCTGCAATATGCGAAGGATACAAGTAGAAGCCGCATGGATCAGCCGCTCTGATATGGCGGTAGCGCAGCGTAGAAAAAGGGTTATGGTGGTCATGTCTGTAGATGATGAGCCTACTTTTAGGTTACATGGATTTTAGGATACTTGGATTATAGGTTTCATCCTTGATCTCTCTATCTACGTTGATGCTGAACACACACGGAGAATTGATATGATCAGCACAAACTTATCAAAGCCAACTTGTCCTTCACGAGGATAAAGACTTCTCGCGGCAGCTGACGAATGAATTAGTGATATACTGTATTTTCATGTTTCTCATCCATCTTGCTAGAGACCCTCGGTTTCCAGCTGCGATGTTGTCCTACTAGCAACGATTGAAACATGGGGTTTCATTTGCCCTATCAGCCCTTCCTCAAAATCAGGACCGCACTTTCGCACGGCCAAATAAGCAAGTCCTTACTCCAGTGACCTGATCTTCATAGGAATCCGATATCTACGACCTCTGGCGTACACTCATACAGTGGTTAGTTGCGCGCCGTCCCCTGCTCATATTTGCAGAGTATGGTTAACGCGACCGGCCCAATCTGAGACCTATCTCGGTAAACAACCGCGCTTGTACTCAACGTCTAACTTCGCAAAATAGGCTCATGTCGTACCACGATAGACAAATAACTTTGTATTGGTAAGCTACTCCCGCAGGTTGATATCTCTGATCTGGCCAGTCATTGGGCAGGATGCTAGCATAATGAAACGTCACGGTCGTTGGAACAAAGCCCAATCTTGGTCGCTCTTTGCTGTGCATGGGCAGGACCTCGAAACCTTTTGCCGTCTCGCCGATCGATCGATCGACACAGCTTGAGGCTTGGGATAGTCAGCCAGGTTGAGGATCAATGAACTGAAATCAACGTGAGGGACAACCTTGCTGCCACTGCAGCTTGTCTTCCTGCGTATGTTGCATACTAACAACCTTCTTCCAGATTTATCGAGCTATCCTGTGAAGTGGAAGAGTAGCATCTCAACTGTACAGATATGGGTTTCAGCCGTACAACTCTGCCATGCTGTGAATGCGAGGGCGCGTTCCCAATTTGCATGTCAGTCGACCGCCTGCCCGGAGTACTATTTTCTGTGAGGCGAGTTATCACTGCAACATACGTGCTATGGCAATGGATCATCATGATCTGAGTGTTGTGGGGCTTGTCCGTTTCCGACACTGTGTCATGGCCGAGGAAAGCAACAATTTCGATCAGAGTAAGAAACAGGTGGTAATTCAAGAAGCATCACCAACTCTTGAGTAGAAGAAACTATCTTTGATCTGTTAAACAGGTTTGAGATCTTACTAGTGGTTTATGGGGGATATCAGAAAGCACAACTCAAAATTTCAAAGCTACCGAAGCTTTGCAGACACTTGCCCAGGTCGTGGGCTTAGGTACATTTTGTTGGGTGTACGCCTAGACAGCTTTGCCAACATGTTATCCTGCAGGATCTGTGTTGCGGTTGGTTAGCTTTCACCCTCGCCATCTCATCGCGTAAGGTTAGAGGTCTTACTGTGAGCTTGGTTTTTCTACTATCAAGCACACACTCTCAGTGGATCCCCAGCGCCCGCTTCGCATGCTAAAAATACCGTCTCAATTAGGAATAGATAACTGGAAACAAAACTCTCCCCCAAAAGTGAACTGAATAAGTAATGAAAGATAGACGCTCAAGAGGAGACCTTGAATGAGATCAACTGCCAGAAGTAGGAGGCTCTTGCATACACCTACATATTTGAGTACGTACAGCGCAATGAAATGATGTTCAAATAGACTTCGTGCGTCTAGGGATCCTTCGGTACCGTTGCATTTCTAAATAAGGCTCGGATAAATGCTAATAATACCACAGCTTCCAAACTCCCGGAACCATTGGGATCAGGAGAGGGTAGCGATTAGCTTACTCGTCGATCGATCGACGGGTCTTGTATGCAATGTGACGAGTTCTATGGGAGGGTAGGCGTGTGACGAGCTGAAGTTCTGCGCTTCCATGTGGGATGTGGGTTGGAGCTGCTGTTCGCCACGAAACCAATGAGCTTCGCAACCACAAGGCCGTGGCAGTTCAATGGGTAATAATAGTGCTATCACTACATTGTGTCTTATGTACACCGTTGTAGGCAAGTACGCTGACATCATCAGATGTTCCCAATCGGGGGAGAAGGCCTGGAGAGAAACAGCATGCTAGTGGTGCGGATGGCGCTTCAATTGATAATCATCAAGCGCCAGCCTTACAAACCCTTGAGATCCACGCTGAAGTGCCTGCATGGGCGCTAATAGCCTCCTTATACCAATCCATCAGCCCTATGACATTTACTACCACATCACCTTCTTGGGGAATCTGTACCTGCATGGCCCAACGTCTATCCACGCGCTGATCTCAAAGTTATGCTCAGCCACAGTATCTCGGATCTTGCTCCGAGCGGAGAATTGACAGGCGAGACGCTGGTCCAGCCTGCTCGTGCAGCTGTTTGAACCATGGGATGCAGGTACAAAGCTACTTAAAGCCTATGTGGAGATAGACTTGATCATCCTCATGCATATTCAAAGTTGAAGACCGACATGATGGTGTGCTAGGGAAGTTTTTGAGTGGTCAAGTGAATGTATAATGATGAATAGGCGTTGAAGCTTATGGGCGTTTGAGAAAGGGTGCATCTTGAAGGGCGCTTAGGGTAGCGGTTAGAGACGTCTGAACGCTTTCGATTCGCTCGCCTGCTCTCCTTCTCGAGACGGACTGCTGGATGTTTCATGCTCTATTCTACATGAATGAAGACCTCGAATAGAATCGTAAGCAAATGTAGATAACAGTATAAGAATAGTATCTCAACTTGTTGGAGCTCGTCCCTGATTGGTCTGCTCGGGAGGATAGACGACGGTACGAGACCTCTTGGTGGCATTCGTCACCATTGTGTTTGTGATACTGCAGGTTAGGACAGAAGAGTGGCATTGTTCAATTCAATGTGAAGCGTGTATACATCATCTTACTTCAATACGTTGTCGTCTAAAGTAAACAAAACAAAGGCCATTGTACTGCGACCCCGTGACCCTGGCCACGACTTCGACCGAAACGCCGCCATAGCAAAAATAGACAATTCTCCGCGACAAGCGAATATAGCCGGTTGAACCTGCCTCGGCCTTTTACATGAACGTGAAACTTCGTGGATTGGAGCATTGCCATTCATATCTGTAGAATGGGCAGGATTGGGAAACGCATGTAATAGAAGCGGTGTTATGCATAAATAGCAGGGGCAGCACAAGTGGCCTCCCTTGGCGGCTAAAGTGTGCAACACCAGACGAATCCTAGAGATGGACGTAAAGACAGGCGCTTGACTGGCTCCAGAGCACGGCGGGGAAGCACTATCGCAATCACGAGGCCACGAGAAATCAAGCCACTCCGCGAGACCCTTGCTCGAATGTGTGAAGCTCCCAGGTGCAGCTACAACTTGCAGAACTTGCATGACCACCCTAGGACCAGATTGACCGTATGGACAAGATTGACCAGACTGGATGTCGGGCACTACCAGGCAAGTATCGCTAGTTCCTTAACTCTCCAAATCTGTCCGTCCTCGTGTGCGGTCGCAATCGCGGCCAAGGATCAATTGACAATTATTTTGGGTGTGTCCTACCTGTCAAAAAGAGGCACAAATAGAAGCAACAGCTTCTGTCGGAAACGGAAAAGAGGAGAGGCTGGTCAGCTTCGACTTACCAACAACGGCGAGGATCCGAAGATCCAGGAGGATCGAGAGAGGAGAAAAGAAACGAGGGCCCCCAGTACTAGTCGATGTGCTCCATGGCACACCGCCATGCGATTGCTTGCAGTCAGACCGGGAGTCGAGGACGGGACGTGGTGGATTTGGGGAATAGGTGATTGTCACACCGCGCTTAATCGAGTCGAGATGTGCTTCTTGTTCTGCCTGCAGCATGGACTCATAATTGTGTTCGAGAGAGAGTATCAACATCGTTATTGACAATGGGCGGCCCTGTTCTCAACTTATTTTCCTCTATCTCAACTCTTTCTGGGGAACATATCCTCATGATGGAGAGGAAGAATCGTCAGCTTGCCATCTAGTACCGGCAGCGGCAATATCATTACGATCCTTTTCTTACCTCACTTCGCACTTCGCACTTCACCCGTTGTGTGAGTAGCGCGATTAATGTACTGGTACGTACCTAGCTGAATGCGGGAGCGGCCAGAGCGACATATCTTGGAGACTTGTGTGATACCAGTGTTAATGTGTCGTGGACATTAGTGCGGTACTGGAAGTGATGAGATATGACCAGTCAGATTTGTGCACAAACTTGTCCCTGATCTTGCGGTTGCCGGCGATACTTTTTACTTTCCATGACTTAGTGAAGCGATAGTGAAGCCAGAACATACCTTTGCCGAGTCTTTGTCCAGTCGTTGACTAAGGTCACGGTGAGACACGGACACGCTGAGATCGGCAGCCGATTCCGCGGATTGTTTCGTCGTGTCAACTGGCAGCGCTTCAAGAT